>ML802701.1:0-18623 GCA_009831015.1 Picea engelmannii | reverse complement strand
AGGTAATAATCATAATAGGGTCATAAATAAATAATAACTAGTAGGTGGGACCCCTTGTGACTCCCTTAGTTCAAAACAATCATAGCATAACCCATTAGTTAAGAAAACACACCCATTGTGCCTCCCCTGAAACACATTTACTTTTGGCAATTTTAGCTCATGAAATTTGGAAATATTTCAAAATAATACTCATATATCCAAAATAAAACATGTTTTCCAAAATACATGAAGTCCACTGTCATTGTGGGGCTTGGAAAGGAGGCCTTTCAGGTCTAGGTAGGACTATTTCCTTCCAAATCCAATCAAAGAATCTTGCATGAAACATTTGGCCAAGCTCTTTTGAATCAACATTAAAATGTATAGAGAACCTAGGACTTTTTGGGCCTTGGTTCTAGTTACCTCTACCTCTATTTCCTTGGCCATGTCTTCCCCGACTGAAAAAACTCATCTTGCATATGTTAACAATTAGTAAATAGTCTTTTAAATAACCATGCATGACAACTCCTTAAAAATACGAAACAAATTTGGCTCAGAATGTATCAGGTTCATGCAATCCAATCCATACAAATTGTTCTAACGTTAATCAACGAGCAGGGGGGTGAAACAATGTTCTGGGATACGTGAGGGGTTTGTATTGAGAAAAAATATGATATAATGAAAGGGGAGAAGAAATGGTCACTGCTCAATGACAACAACATTAAACTGTGAATCAACCCAAAAAAAAACCTTACTGTAATCCACTCAAGACACCGCCACTTCATCCACTTAACACAAAAATTCTCTTAGATGTAATCAATATCGAAACAGGGAGTGAACAAAATGAATCTGGGATATGTGAGGGGGTTTTAATTAGCGGAAAATGAGATAATGAGGGGGAAAACAAAAGTTTACTGTTCATGATATTAATCAAGAAATCCATAACATCTTTTGTAGTAAGAAAAATATGCATCAACCAACAATCAGATGACTAATTAATAATTCCTGTGTATTTTCTTAATTTCACTATCCATTAATATCCAACATAGTTCCATTACAAAACAAAAGTATTTCACACAATTTGTAAGAGGTTATGTTCCCTTTATTCACACATTCTGCATTTAATAACAGTCAACATAGTACTCAATATGTAATCATTAACATCCACCACTGCCATACATTTCCCCAATCCACATCTATATTTGAAAGTAGTGTTTCCCCAAAAATAATAAACAAGTCACTACTTCTGTAATAGATACAATCAAGATTTGTAATGATATTTGTTCCCATATATATATATACGCAGTAGAAGATCAAAATAATCAAAACCTCACATGCCATGCCTGAAAAGGCAATTGGCTATACAACCAACAATCATCATTTAGACACAGGCTATGTAGAAGTAAATTTATGAAACCATGTAACCATGCCACTGTAAAACAAAACCTCTCAATGTGACTTAAAAGCTCAATCAAATATCCAACACGAATGTCATCAACAATGATCAATTGCAATAAATAACGCACTTGAAACTCAGTGGATATCACTGAGCATAAAAACTAGTCATCCATACTGCACACGGTGCACAATTGAGAGAATCCCAATGTAATATTTCCAGTAATCACACAACAACATATGACCACGACATAAATCAAAACATCATTCTGGGCTATTTATTAAGTCTCCTGTGAGTGATTAGGCCATACATACCTAGGCTTATTTTACCAACAACAAAAGATGCAGTAGATATATCCAGTCCAATAATTTACTTTGCAAAACATCATCCACAAGAGGCAACAAGTGTGAACAACACCAAATACTTGTAACCAATGTCATCCATCAACCAAATCACCATAAGTGAAAAAATATTGACTGTACATTAACCAACAATCCGCCACTGAGGTAAGAAAAAAGCAATCAACTGAACAAGTTGTGGTAACTGTGTATACCCATGCACCCAATTGAAACAGGCAGAGGCTCTTCCATTAAAAAAAATTGAGTTCTTTGACATTAGGCTGGTGACTATAACTTTTTAGAAGTGAAAATTGGCAATTCAAGGCTCACACTATTATCACAGAGGTAGTGAAAAAAAGACGTACCAACCCGACTGCTATACGAACAACGGGTGAGATCGCATTCGAAGTAATAGAACACAATAATCGGGAACAACTTAACAGGCTTGACAGACTCCCTATGCGGCTCCAGTCGAGAGGGTTATGGGTTTGCAAAACAACGATCTCATGAGGAAAGGAATCAACCATAGTGAAACTTCGATGCTAAAGGCGTACACACAAGGAGGACTATAATGCTTGTGAACAAGAGGCAATTCCTTGTCAGGGCCGAATAGGAAAACAAGGCTCTAGTTAAACCCAAGAATCACGAAGACAACCATCCAACCATGATTTAAAAACCCTTTAACAAAATTCAGTGATAACAAAGAGCCATCACCCAGGAAGACCACCAACTCCGATGAACCCAAAATAATTAAAATCAGAACCATCCATTTGCCATTCAAAACCAAAATTCCACACAGTTGCAACACTCAGGACAAACACAAACCCATACAACTGAGCCAAAAAAATTTCATAACCAGAGTGAAGTCAAGAATGGCCAAAAGAGACATACCTGTTAATCGAAAAACTTAAGACGAGAGGTGGCAGAGCGGTTTCACCCTGCTAAAAATCCAGAGCATGAACACAACATCCAGATCAAACAATAGTCTTATTAGGGTGGCGGCCAATGGGAAGGGTAAAGGTGACGTCCAGTAAATGCACGTCACCTCCACCCATATCTCATTTACTCAACAATACATGCCAAAGATCCCCCATTAACACCATTAATCAACCCATTCATCGAGAATATCAACCATTTAAACCATAGCATAATCCAAGTTCCACATAACAATTCAACCATTTGCGTGGTTACCTTGCCAAATGCGCCACCCATGTTCATATCCCCAATATAACTCAAATAAATCGCTTAACCACTATACAATCTAAACGATCATGTATAGAATTATCACCAATAGCGTGATCAACATCAATCCGAACCATAGCATAATCAACATAAAAATCGCAAAGTGTTGGCACAGGGGCAGACCCAGGGTTCAATGCTACAAAAACACACCAACAAAACCCTAACTATCAGCCCTTTCGACAACACCTATGAAGCAGATGAAGTCTCACCCGAGGTAGAGGCAGGGGTGGTTGTGAGACTCAGGTGTTTGCAACCTTAGCTGGGACACAGACCTGTGATTATGATACTTAATAGGGCACTTAGTACCGTCAGATCCTCAATATGAAATCAATACCTACTTCGCTGATAAAACAGAGATTCGAAGAACTTGCACTGATCTAATGTAATTAAGCACTTTAGCACACACAGATGGATCATATCTAGCAGAAACAATCACTAAGCACATTCATTGAAATTAGATCTAGCATTCATAGTACAAAGCATAAGCAAATCTATCTATCCATATCCAAGCACTTAGTAAGAGAAGTTATAAACACATCAGGGCAAGAACAAAGAGGAACAACACAGTGTTTACGTGGTTCACCCCCACCCTGGGGCTACGTCCACCAAATCTTCTTCTTTATTGTCTTCAGTCAAGAGGTTACAAGCAAAGAGCCTCGAGAACCCTTGCTCTGCATAAGACAAAATATCTGTGTAGCTTGCTAGATCCTTCTTCCTTGCGTTCCAGCACTAATCCTTCCACAACCTTACTATAATGACAGGTGCTTAGCTCTGCAAGTTTCACACAGTATGCACATAGCCTTACAATTCTTGGTACTTAGCCTACTTTCATACTAACATCACATAGATGCACCATCACTACTCTTTCTATCTAGCCTAAGCATCTATTTATATATTAAAAAATAGGCTTAAACATGGGTAAACCCATGGGCCATCATCCCAATCCCATTACATAATCCAAAAAAACCCAAAAAGGACCCAAAAGGGGGACGAGATCCCGTGATCTTCGCTTCATCTTGTGCTCCTCCTTTGACATGCTATCGAAGTCCAAAATAGGTCATCATGACCAAGAATCTCCCAAAGCTTGGTCAAGGGCCAACACAAAGCCATTAATCCCATAGGCCACCAAAATTTCCACCATATGCATATATATAAAAATGTAATTTAACATTTTTTTACATCCATTTCCTTTCTATCTAAGGTTTAACAATAATCAACAACACTTTATGCATGTAGTATTGCAGAGCTAGGTCTCTTTTTGCATGTGTTATAGTATTTTGCTTTTCCTCAAAACTGCCTTTATGCAGTTTTCACTAACATATTTTTTATGTAGGTGCAATAAGAACAGGAACCAATGTCATTAATGAAAACATAGGCTGTAGTAACGTAAGAAACCAACCTTTCATAAGCTCATTTTATAAAAATTAACACAAGATCTTCATCAACCATGTGTCGCACATTGTCTCAACATAAAAAATGCGCAGGTCTTCTCTCCAATATTTCAAGGGGGTCCCACCTAATAGTATTATTTCGTTTTTAGTATAATAGGCTTTAGCAACACTTTGCGGGTGAAACTATGTTGACGTTTTCAATTGTCAACAAACTGGCGACTCCACAGGGAAAATTGTTTTTAACAGGTTAGAACTTAGAACTCATGGTTTCACAGACCAAGAATGGTTATCTGAAGAAGACGTAACTCGAATGATTATGCAATAGGGGGAAGTGAGTGGATTTAATGGAAAAATGATCGGGACCTCGGGAATAACTTATGAAAAATGTTAAGTATGAGGGGTTTCTACCACTATATGCATAATCCATCGACCATAATCTGTTCTTTAACCCTTAAGGAGGAGAATTTCCAGATTTTCTCTTAAAATCTCAATGGATGAAGAAATGGTGAGAGGATCAAGCGGGAGATAACCAACTCTTTATAAGACAACAATGGAAATATATACCAATTTCAAGGGTCCTTTAGAGACGACATCAAAACAACTGTGTAAGCTTGATTGTTATTGACTAACAATGCTTGCAGGAGTGTCACTGTGGAAAATATGATCCAACATCTTATAGTCTACTGAAACTAAAAGATGACCCAAACAAAGCTCAAAAGAAAAAAAATGCAAAAGATTAAAATGGAAATAATAAAGTAACAAAAAAGTAAAGGCAGTAGGAAATATAAAAAACAGAAAACAACTACCGTAAGCGAAAGAGAAAAAAAATGAAACCTAAAAACAAAGCTAGACTACTAAAATACAGGAAAACCAAACAACGTAAAGCTTTTCACGTTGGTTCCATGTAATGCTTCAAGTGAGAATCGTTAGTGCTGTAGGAAAAAACCGCTTTTGTAAATCTTTTAGAATGTAATAATTTGTACCTAAGACAAAAGTGATCTTGAAAGGACCCAACCATAATTTCTGAACTTTTGAATGTCTTCCCTTATCTGCGTGAGCCGAATCCCATAGTAGAACCTTTTCATTGACCTTAAACTTGACAATTTTGACACACTTGTTGAAATACTTCTTAATGGTATGCTCTCTCCTTTCAATATTATCCAAAGCAAACATCCTTTGTTCTTCCAAAGAATTTAATGCATTTACTCTTTGTGAAACATCTGGATAATTTAATTCTTCAGTCTGTAGCATCAACCTTAAGGGAGAAAGTTCTAGCTTGGTTGGTAGGAGGGCTTCTCGAAAATAATACATCTGAAAAGGGGTACAACTAGTACTTACTTTGGCAATAGTTTGATTTTCCCAGAGGGCATAAGTGAGGATAGTGTGCCACTGGGGAGGTTTATCCTCGATTAGCCTTTTGATGATCCTTACTAGATTTTTATTGGTAGACTCGGCTTGCCGATTTCCTCAGGGAGAATAAGCTGATGATGTGAAATGATTAACCCCCAACTTGGTTAGAAACTGAGTCAGCTTAGAAGAAATGAAAGAGGGGTCGTTATCTGTAATAATTTCCAATAGAAGACCAAATCTGGAAAAGATATTATTTTCAAGGAAAGAAATTACCTGATCGTATGTGGAATGTTTAAGTGGGACCGCTTCATCCCATTTTGTAAAATAGTCTGTGGATGTCAAGATTAAAACTTTCCCAACTAAAGAAGGAGGGTTAATAGGACCAATAAAATCCAATCCCCAATTAGAAAAGGGAAACTCTAGTAGGAATGGTTGTAAGGGCATGGTTGAAAGATGTTCTCTCCCAACAAATTTTTTCCATTTGTCGCAAGACCTCGAAAAAACATAAGATTCACAAAATATCAAAGGCTAATAATATCCCTTCCTAATAATCTCAAAGGAAGTGGTATTTGCATAAAAATGACCTCCTACATGAATGACAGAGCTTGAAGAACCGTGGGATTCCTGCAACAATTTCTGTGCATCTTCATTGTTAACACAACGAAGTAGCACACCATCAGCAGATCTTCGAAATAAAAATTCTCCTATAAAGACATATATTGCATATTAAATATGAAGTCTTCCCCTTTGATGAGTGTCTAAGTTGTTTGGACATCTTTGGTTTTGTAAATAATAAACAAAATTTTTGTACCAAGGATGTTCAAACACATGGAGGGTCTGATTGTCAATGTAAAAGAGAGCTTAAAGGGAACTATCTTCTTCACCATTCTTGGCATGCTGAGTGAAGTGAAGGGCTAGGTCACGTCCCTTGACAGTGGTAGAAGTCACGATATTTAAATCATGCTCCCGGATCTTGGCAAGCCAATGTGCAAGTTTTCCTGAAAGATAAGTTTGTGAGAGAAAAAACTTAACAACATGTAAAGGGATTTTTACCAACGTATGCTTACCTAAGATGTAGTGGTGAAACTTTTCAACGGACTTAACAAGAGCAAAAGCATGTTTCTCAATAGAAGAGTATTTAAATTCATCATCAAACAAACTTTGACTCATGTAAGCCACATGTTTTTCATTTCCTTGGCCATCATCTTGCATAAGGACAACAAAAACTGCATCTTCGGTGGAATTCATATAAATCATGAATTCCTTCTCGAAATTCGGCTTTGCTAAAACCAGTGCATAGTTGATTGATTTCTTAATCCCTTCAAAAGAATTTCCAACCTCATCAGTCCAGGAAAAAAAATGGTCCTGCTTAAACAGATTATGGATTGGCTTGACCATCACTGCAAAATATGGAACCAACCTACGGACGAAGTTAATAACTCCCATAAAGGCTTGAACATATTTCTTGGAAGTAGGAGCATGAAGGTTAAGGATATCAACGATTATTTCAGGATTGATACTTATTTTTGAATCAGAGACAATGTGTCCAAGGAGATTGCCCTTGGTAACACCAAAAATGGACTTGGAAGGGTTTAAGGAAATTCCAAATTTCCTACACCGCATGAGAACTTTTCTTAGATGGCAAAAATGATTTGATTGGATTTTAGAGTAAACTGTTAAGTCATCAAGGTAGATATCAATGATCTTACCTATCAAATCGTCAAAAGGTAATTGCATAGCTCTTTGAAAAGTGGCACCTGCATTAGATAAACCAAACGACATATGTTCATAAGAAAAGGTACCCCAATGAGTAATAAAGGTGGTTTTATATTTATATTCCCTCTTTACCTTGATTTGATTGTAATCAGAAAACCCGTAAAGTAAGGACATCATTTGTGACCCTGCAACTTGATGCAAAATGATTTCCATGTTGGGAAGAGGGAAGTGGTCCTTTACACTAGCTCGATTTAATGCACGAAAATCAACGCATAATCTAATCTGACCAGTTGTTTTCTGAACAGGGACTAGATTTGAGACCCATTCAGAATACTTGACTGGAAAGATAATTCCAGCCTTCAAAATTTTTTCCAACTCTTTTCGAATGGTTGCTTCTAGCGCAGGGTTGATAGGTCTTTTTTTTTGCCTAACTAGTTTTACACCTTCCTGAATGGGGATGGCGTGTTGTATAAGGCTAGGATCAAAACCACGAAGATCCTCAAAAGACTAAGAAAAAACGTCTTGAAATTCACCAAGCAACTCGTTGAATTTCTCCTTCTCTTCATCTGAACATTTGACACCTATTTTCACGTTCTTTGGAGTCTTGGGTGTCCCAATGTTCAAGGAGATGGTCTCACCCACCTTCCTTTTTTACTCTTCTTCCTTTTGTTTTCCCTTGTTTCCTACATCACTCAAAGAAAATGAACTCTCTAGAGGGGTCAAGCCTTTAGGAATCTTGTTATCTTCCATGGATATAATTTCCTTAAGCTTAAAAGGTTTATTTTGGATAAAAGCACAAATGCTCTCGTCGTTGGGGAAGACCTGCCAAGATCCTACATTGTCGGGAATATGTGGACAATATAGGGATTGAAAGGTACAATCAGGTCTGTGAGGCAGAAGTTGTCGAGTAGGAGAAGCTGCAAAAACAACTAACCGATCGACCATTGAGTTTAGTTCCCTCTTTACGTGAGTGATATTGAAAGATAATAGGTTTGAGATAAGAGCCCAAACAATTTGGATGTATCGTTTCATCAACTTGTTGCTAGGGGAATAAATCTTACGTACGAGGTTAACAACAAGCTTGGAATCCCAAAAAACTGATAGGTGACCGCAACCAAGATTATATGCATTTTCAATGCCTAATAATAGGGCTTCAAATTTAGTGACGTTGTTTGTGCAAGCAAACTCAAACCTATAAGAAAAGTTATGGATTTTCCCTCCAAGCAAAATTAAGACAACACCATCTCCATGTCCCTCATTAGAGCATGAACCATAAAATTGCATGTGCCACATACCATTATATAACTTGATTTGTTTCAAAGGAATATTATCCTCCTCAGCAAAGATAGAGTATACTCCTAGGTATTCTTCGAGATAGTTTACATTAGGTTGTGGGACACTCTTGATATAAGGGGATATCCTTCCTTCTCTAAGAACTATAATGTTTTTTGATTCTGAGGAACATATAAATGTGTTTTGTCGAGTGAGAGGTATCCACCTATTAAGACTTGCCAATCTCTTCCCAAAATATCTGAGTAATTTCTTACATGCATATCAATTACCTGAATGCTGAAGGTCGTCCTTATTTCTGGGTGAGCGGACAAAACTAAGGTCACATCTTTATTCTCACCTATAGTCTTTTGTTGTATATTATTATAGGAGAGCATGCTTTTGGCGTTTTCATCTGTACAATACAAGCCTATCTCTTCCATAATAATCTTCGACATCACACTTGGGCTCGAACCACCATCAATGAGGCAACAATGGAAAATTTTATCCATGATTTTTATAGAAATATAAAAAGGGGGAATTTTTACAGGGTATCTAAAGTTATGTACACTTATTCTATCTACAGAAGAATCCTCTTCAGTTACCTCCTTGGAAAGATTGGCTACAATGAAATCTTTCCCTTCCATGAATCGTTTCAGATGCATCTGTTGTTCAGGGATGACAACCATGTCTAGGAGGGTTGCATTTGCCTTAATGTTTTCCAATTGATTCAGGATATTGTATTTGGAGGAGGGGAGAAATTGAGTGATTCCTCGACTCTCAGGAATTTTAGGAACCCGGGGCGCAACAACATTTGAGGATGAGCTCGGGTTAGAAGAATTGCGGGGAGGGTCAAATTTGCCTTTTGGGGCATAGGATTTGTTCCTAGTATTGATGACCATGACATCTTCTGGCTCAGAAAAATCTAGGACAACGATAGTAGCTTCTAGTATTTTACCAAAGATCTTGTCTCTGGCAATATTCCTTACCTCACATGTGGTTTCTTCATGGTGTTCCTCGCAAAATTTACACCAAATCCAAGGCAGGATAGCCTTGGGCTGAAAATTGTTCTCAACCGGATTTCTAAAAGGTGGTGCAGAAGAGGATGAAGCTCCAGGGGTGAGAGAGGAGACAATACCCTTCCGCTCAAAAGCTATCATACGATTGTTCATATATTGTACCAACTATAAGAGAGCGGGCATATCCATCTGTCTAAATGATTCTCCCCGGGGTAGACCAGTTCGTTCAAGCTGTTCCTCATACTCTGAGAAAGTGTGCAGGGAGGAACCGAGATTATCAATGGTTTTTTCCTCAAGCCTATGATGATAGGGAGAAGGAAATGCATTGTAGTAATGCATGAAAGCAGCTTGGTTTTGAGGGAGGATAAGTTCTATAATCATTAATCCATATGTTTGTAATCTATAATCATTAATCCAAACATAGTACTCAATCTGTAATCATTAACATCCACCACTACCATACATTTCCCCAATCCACATCTATATTTGAAAGTAGTGTTTCCCCAAAAATAATAATGAAGTCACTACTTCTGTAATAGAGCCAATCAATATTTGTAATGATATTCATTCCCATATATATACGTAGTAGAAGATCAAAATAATCAAAACCTCACATGCCATGCCTAAAAATGCAATTGACTATACAACCAACAATCATCATTTAGATACAGGCTATGCAGAAGTAATTTTCCAAAACCATGTAACCATGCCACTTTAAAACAAAACATCTCAATGAGACTTAAAAGCCAAGCCAAATATCCAACACGACTGTCATTAGCAGTGATCAATTGAAATAAATAATGCACTTGAAAATTAGTGGATATCACTGAGCATAAAAACAAGTCATCCACACTACACACGATGCACAACTGAGAGAATCCTAGTGTAATATTTCTAGTAATCACACAACAACATATGACCACGAAATAACTCAAAAAATCATTGTGGGCTATTTATTAAGTCTCTTGTGAGTGACCAGGCCGCGCATACCCAAGATTATTTTACCAACAAAAAAAGATGCAGTAGATATATCCAGTGCAATAATTTACTTTGCAAAACATCTTCCACATGAGGAGACATGTGTGAACAACACCAGATCCTTGTAACCAATGTCATCCATCAAGAAAATCACCATAAGTGAAAAACTAGTGAGTGTACATTAACCAACAATTCACCACTGTGGTAAGAAAAAAAAAATCAACCGAACAAGCCATGGTAACTGTGTATACCCGCGCACCCAATCGAAATGGGCAGAGGCCCTTCCATTAAAAAAAAACGAGTTCTTTGACATCAGGCTGGTGACTGTGACTTTTTAGAAGTGCAAATTGGCAATGAAAGGCTCACACTATTATCACAGAGGCAGTGAAGAAAATTTGTACCAAATCGACTGCTATACAACCAACGAGTGAGACCACATTCGAAGTAATAGACCACAATAATTGGGAAAAAATTAACAGGCTCAACAAACTCCCTATGCGGCTCCATTCGGGAGGGTTAAGGGTTTTCATAGTAGCCATATTAGGAGGAAATGCACCAACCATAGTGAAACTTCGAGGCTAAATGTGTACGCACAAGGAGGACTATAACGCTTGTGAATGGGAGACAGTTCCTTGTCAGGGCCGAACAAGAAAACATGGCTCTAGTTAAACCCAAGATTCGTGAAGATAGCCATCCAACCATGATTTAAAAACCCTTTAACAAAATGTAGTGGTAACAAAGAGATATCACCCAGGAAGACCACCAACTCCGATGAACCCAAAACAATTAAAAGTAGAACCATCCATTTTCCATTCAAAACCAAAATTCCACACAGTTGCAACACTTAGGACAAACACAGACCCATACAACTGAGCCAAAAACATTTCATAACCAGAGTGAAGTCAAGAATGGCCAAAAGAGACATACCTATTAATCGAAAACCTTAAGACAAGAGGTGGCCAAGCAGTTTCACCCTACTAAAAATATGGAGCGTGAACACAACAACCATATCAAACAATAGTCCGATTAGGGTGGCGACCAACGTGAAGGGTAAAGGTGACATGCAATAAATGCACGTCACCTCCACCCATATCTCATTTTCTCCACAATACATGCCAATGACCCCCCATTAAAACCATTAATCAACCCATGCGTCGAGAATATCAACCATTTAAACCATAGCATAATCCAAGTTCCACATAACAATTCAACCATTCGCGTGGTTACCTTGCCAAATGCGCCACCCATGTTCATATCCCCAATATAAATCAAATAAATCGCTTGACCACTATACAATATAAAAGATCATGTATAGAATTATCACCAATAGCGTGATCAACATCAATCCGAACCATAACATAATCACCATAAAAATCGCAAAGCCATTACTCCCATGTGCCACCAAAATTTCCACCATATGCATATATATAAAAATGTAATTTAACATTTTTTTACAAGCATTTCCTTGCTATCTAAGGTTTAACAATAATCAACAACACTTTATGCATGTAGTATTGTAGAGCTAGGTCTCTTTTTGCATGTGTTATAGTATTTTTCTTTTCCTCAAAACTGCCTTTATGAATTTTTCACTAACATATTTGTTATGCAGGTGCAATAAGAACAGGAAACAATGGCATTAATGAAAGCATAGGCTGTAGTAACGTAAGCAACCAACCTTTCATAAGCTCATTTTATAACCAATAACATAAGATCTTCATCAACCACATGTCACACATTGTCTCAACATAAAAAATGCACAACTCTACTCTCCAATATTTCAATGGGGTCCCACCTACTAGTATTATTTCATTTTTAGTATAATAGACTTTAGAACACTTTACAGGCGAAAATATGTTGACGTTTTCAATCGTCAACAAGCCTCCAGACTACTCGCGCGAGGGAGAATTCCCATGGTGTGAAGCTGGTGATTAAGGCTTGCTCCCATCCTTAATGGTGAGGGGATGGGAGTCGACCTGCCTTATTTATGGCCAACCTCGGCTCCTCACTGCGTGGCACTATTGCACTACATGTCACCCCATCCGGGGTTGGGAAGTCCCTTTTGGCGAGGTCTTGGCAACATTCTGAGAGTTCAATGCGGGAAGAGCTTTGGGATTTCCAGTGGATATGATCGATCTTGGTAGCTACCCCTTTGTTCGCCAAGCAATCTGCTACTTTGTTTTCTTCCCTTTTCATGTGAGAGGGTATTATGGTAAGACTGGGACGAAGGAGGGATCTAAAATCCTCCAAAAGTTCTGAGAGCCTCCAACTGGATGAGATTTCTAGTGGGTGTTCCCCATGGAGAGTTTTGGTTATGAGTTGGATGATAATATGCAAATCCCCTTCCGCAATGATATTATTGAAATGATTGCCTATTGTGACCTTGAGGCCTCTTAAGAGACTCCAGAGCTCAACGACATTGTTTGTGTTGTCACCTAGAAATCCTACTACTAGGTGAAGTATTTTGCCATTCGAGTTCCTGAGTATTTTCCTGTAGCCCGCTGGTCCTGGATTTCCTTTTGATGCCCCATCAAAGTTTAGCTTTGTAAAACCAATTGGTGGGGGGGTCCAAGTGGTCAGGCTGCTATTTTGGCGGCTGATTATTTTTGTAGTGTGCATGTCACCCAGGATGAGTTGTCGGTTTTGAAGAATGCATCGCTCCCTCGGGCTACATTTTAGGTCCTCAGGTGTCCAATTTCTACTTTTGATTGTTTCTCGGATTAGTTTCACAACTCTTTGAATGGAAGATCCTTTTATTTTTTTCCTTCCAAATTCTCCATAGGGTGAAGCCCGAGAGGAGATGCCATATGCGATCAAGAATTGGGTTTTGAAAGGAGAGAAAATCCCAATTCTCTATAGTGTCACTAATACTATTTCTGTTTTGATTAGAGCGGCGCATTATTTGGGATCCAATGTCCCAGATCAACTGGTTACAGTGAAAATTGTTAAAAAGGTGTTCCATCGTTTCCTCTTGTTGTTGGCACAGGGTGCATATTGATGGGCATATGAAACCCCTCTTTTTGAGGTTATCCCAGGTGAGGATGCGGTTTTGAACGGTGATCCATAGGAATATGGACACTTTGGGCCAGAGTGCAAAGTTCCAGATATTTCCTTAAATACTCCTCTTGGCATGATTATGATAGTTTCGTTGTAAGTAGTAGGCCTCCTTGACTGAAAAATTGTCTGTTGTTGAGTACCCCCATATGAGAATATCCGAGCCTTCCCGAATAGGGGGTTTCCTATGGTTTGCGCACATTTTCCAGGCTTGGAGATCCATTTCCCCTGAGAGATGTAGTTCTGAGTGGTCCGTCTTCCAATTTCGCCAGGGCAGGTTCCTGTCGGACCTTCGCCAGAGATACTTAACCCATTGAAATATGTTAGGTTGCAGTGTCTGCCTAAGGGGATTGAGTTCTTCTAGCATGGCAAGAGGATCTTTCTCTTGCCAATAATCTTGCCAGAATAGTGCACTTTCCCCATTCGTAATTTCCCAAAAAGCATGCTTCTGAACCAGAGGTCTGTTGTGCCAAGTTGTGTTCCAGATATTGGAACCCTGAATTTGGTCATTGAATCTAATTAGTTGATCTTCTTGGGTGGTTGTGGCATACTTATGTTTCCATATTTGTGCCCATAGTTCTATGGGGTGCTTGAGCCATCTCCACCACATTTTGGCTCCCATAATTTGATTGATCTTTCCTGGGTCACGGATTCCCAAGCCACCTAGATCTTTGGGTTTGCAGAGCTTATCCCAACCTACCAAAGCCCACTTCTTTTCTGGTTGGTGTCCATGCCATATGAAGCTGCATTGTATGTTCTTGCTGGTCTGAATAACTATTTTGGGCATTGGTAGGGCGGTAAATAGGTAGGTTGGCAAGGCTTGCAGGACAAACTTGAGGAGCACCAATCTAGCTGCAATATTAAGGGGTCTGAAGGTCCATTTATTGAGCCTATTTGAGATAGAGAGAAGCAGACTATCACAAGAGATGGGGTGCACCAACTCTCCTATGAGAGGTATGCCAAGGTATTTGGATGGAAGGGAGCTCTTGGGTATGCCTAGAAGGCGAGAAATGTGATTTTGCACAACAACCGACGCATTGAAGAAGTAGAGTTTGGACTTGTCAAGGTTGAGGGCCATACCTGAAGCCTCCGTAAAGTCAGAGAGTATGGAGTTGAGCTTGGTGGATTCTCGCACATTAGGGGTATTCAAGAGGAGGGTCTCATCAACGAACTAACTGTGCAAGGGGGCTGACTGAATATTGTGCAATGACAGGCCTTTAAGGGAGCCTTCCAGTACTTCCGCCTTAAGGTAGCGTCCCAGGCCTTCCGCCATTAAAACGAAGAGAAGGGGAGAAAGATGATCTCCTTGACGAATACCCCTGGTGGGGTAGAAGGGTTGTGAAGGAACTCTATTGACCAATATGGAGAAGAAAGATGAAGAGGTGAGCTTTAGGATTCAGTTCACCGATGGTCTGTCGAAGACAAAGGATTATAGCATGGAATGTAAGTACTGCCAACTGATTCTATTGAAATCTTTTGAAAGGTCGAGTTTGATAAGCATACCTGGGATTTTGGTTGTCTTCATTGAGTGTATTACCTCGTGAGATAGGATGACGTTGTCCATGATTGGTCTACCTTCCACGTAGCCTGCTTGTTCTTTAGAGATGACAAAAGGTAGGATTTTCTTGAGACGTGTGGCTATCGCCTTTGTGATGATTTTGTAGATGACGTTGCAGAGGGCGATCGATCTGTACTGCCTGGGATGAGTGACTCTCTCCTCCTGGATGAGAGTGAGAAAAGTGGCATTGAGGGAAGAGAGGACTTGACTTGAGGTTCGAGATTCCTCCACGACCTTCCATATCTCTTCCCTGATTAGATCCCAACAGTGATGAAAGAAATCTGTGGTGAAGCCGTCCGGACCAGGCGCTTTCCCTGTGGGCATTTCCTTGACTGCATGGTCCACTTCTTCTTGGGTGATGGGCCTCATTAAGGCTTCATTTTTCTCTTGAGTTACCAATGAGGGTATGTGCCTTCTTATCTTCTGAATTGATTCCTCCCTATCCTTATTGGTTTCTGTAAGGAGCTCTTTATAGTAGGTGTTTAGTTCCTCGACAATTGGTTGTGTTCTCTGATGGGGTTACCTTGAGCATCCTCCAACTAAGTGATCCTATTGATGTATCTGTGATGCACCATTGCTCTGTGGAAAAAATTGGTGTTCCTCTCACCCTCTTTAAGCCATTGAACACTATATTTCTGTCACCATATTATTTCTTCTTTATTTTTTTGTTCTTCTAATTCTGTTTGAAGCTCCTCCTCTTCCTTCATTAAATATGTGGTCCTGGTTCCTGAGATGAAGGTTCGTTGCAGAGATTCTAGTCTGCTTTCGATTTCCTGCATGCAATGGAATATGTTCCCAAAGGTGTTTTATTCCAAAGATTCAGATGTTGTTCAAAGTTTTTGAGGCATTGCTGGAACTTATACATGCAGGTGTCGTGCTCTATTTCTGCCTGAGCCCACTAGGACTTTGCTAGCCACTGGAAGTTAGGGTGGGAGAGCCAAAACTTCTCAAAACACAAATGTTTGAATTTTGGTGTTGCTCCTATGTCCAAACAAAATGAGATGGGCCAGTGGTCCAAGACGATTTTTGGAAGAATGTTGGCCTCTATGGTAGGGTCCTCTTCTAGCAGGGCTTCTGCTACAAGGAAGCGGTTTAGTTGGCATGCCACCTGCTAGTGTCCTTATCTTCAATTGGACTAGGTAAAAATGCCATTTCGAGATTATATATATACTATATTCAGCTGGTCAATAAGGGTTTGGAACTTACCGCTTTCTTTCTCCAACCGTTTTGCGCCACCGATTTTCTCCTTCAGAGTCAAGATCATGTTGAAGTCTCCTCCTAGGGTGTGCCCATAAATGTTCTGATGTGAGTTATCCTTTTCAGGAATCTTTCTTTGTCCCGTGGGATCTGAGGACCATATACATTTGTGATTTCCCCTTCCTTGGTTGACCCTGTGACCATGAAGTGTGTCATGAGCGTGCCTATAGTAAAGAAGGGCCTATTCATTGTGACAATATTGGGGTTCCATAAAAATTTTAGTCCTCCATATGCGCTAGAGGAGTCAGTGTGGATGGATTCACATCCTCTCCAACAACAGTGGAAGATAGTTTATGCTTCTTCTCCAACACATTTTGTCTCCTGTAACAAGAAAACACCCGGATTTTCTGCACGTATACAGTCTTGGAGGATCCTATGTTTGGATATTCTGTTGAGTCCTCTGATATTCCAATTTATGATTTTCATCATGATAACTGTGGAGGTGGGTGGAGGTATCCCTCCGAGAGCCTATGGATCTGGCCAAAGTTTAGCATGAGGTTCCTTGCCTCTTTGATTGGCTGCTGGGAAGATTTGCATCCCCGTCTTTTGTTTTCTCGTGGAGCACGCTTTGATTCTGTGCTTGGATCTATGGCTATACCCAGGCACGCTGTGGATCCGTATGTGGATTATATGAAAACGTTGTGAACTTTGCGAAGTTTTTCTACCAGGATGGTTTGCAAGTCTTTTCGGTTGAGGTCTTCCTATAGTTTTTCAAGATCTATGTCTGCCAGATCTTGTTCATCCAACTGCATCAAAGTGTCCCCATTTCCCATCATTTTGTCTCCTTGGTGATATTCTTTTCCTTGTGTAGATGTGTTCTCGGCCTGGCCTTTTCCTTTCTCTTGGTTTTTCGTTTTGTGTGGGTCTTGGATTTCTTCGTCTTCTGACAGTTGATTTAGAATGTCATAGGATTTTTTGGTTGTTATTTTTGGAGCGGTGTCCGGATTCTGCTTCCTTGGTGGGTTCTTTTTCCAGCCCGTGACCATGGTAAAGCCATATCATTTTTTGCTTTCTCCAACTTTGGGGCCTTGTGCATTCAAGGGGCAGTCTCAGAAGAGGTGGACATGCTCATGGCATTTTCTGCAGTGAAAGGGGATGTGTTCATAGTCGATTGTTTGGTTCCAATCCTCATCCTGATATTCCAAGGTGACCGAACCAGGTAAAGCTTTTGACAAGTCCATGTAAACTAAAATTTCACATAATTATTTACAATTTCTATAAATAAAAATTATTTAAATCTAATTCAATTTCCTACATTTCATATTTTTACACCAAATTCAAATTTATTGTAAAAGTATCTTGAATAATCCCTCAAAGTTAATAAATTATTGTTTTTCCATGTTAAAGAATCTATTAAATGAAGTTTTTGGATATTCATTTAGTTTTTTGAATATTTTATAATATAATGACATAATATGATATATGATAATTTTATAATGTAATATTATTACAATGCATGCACTAATATCATGTATGCTAAGCGATATATGTGTGTTGATGTTTGAAAAAAATAGGATAATTGGCATTGAACTCTATCAATTCCCTTGGTGCCAAAAAACTATCCTATGTTTAAAATGCTACCCTCTCCAACAAAATCAAATGACCATGCTTTTAAAAAATGCAAAACAAAGACTAATTGACATCACAAAGAGACATAAATTCTTACTGGTTGTTGGATCTTATCCTATCATTAACTCTGATTATCTTATCATCCTTTGATATATATATATATATATATAGAGAGAGAGAGAGAGAGAGAGAGAGAGAGAGAGAGAGAGAGAGGTAAACATGCATGCTCTTTAGCCCTCGAATGGACAGAAACAAAAATCGAATGGAATAAAATGGTTAAGGTCAACATCATTCCAATTCTTCATCTCGAATCATTTGGATTTCTAGGTAGAAGTGCATGCTCCAGATTAACTAATGGAGTGCTCCCTTGTAGGCAGTGGGTGTTAGAATTGTCAATGAGGAAAACACAATTCTCAATTATAATTAACAATCGCACACATAAGAAATAGACACAGGGATTTCACGTCGTTCACCCAAACGTTGGGCTACGTCCACCAAGCATAGGCATCGGTT
>ML802700.1:186149-226249 GCA_009831015.1 Picea engelmannii | reverse complement strand
GCAATGCTATCAGTGCTGCCCTCTTCACAATTTGGACTAGTTTCTTCAGTGCTGGTCTTTGGAGCAGCAGATTCATCATCATTTGAGACATCAACAATAAAATCCTTGAAGTCTTCTTCTTGAACATATTGTCCCAAATACACCTCATCTTCATAACCAAACTCCTGAAGAGGATCACTGTAATGTCCCTTAGCAGTTTCGTCTAGGAACTAGGGCTTGATGATGTTTGTTTTGTGTTTGTTTTTGCAGGTTTTGATTACAGAAGGATGTGCTGAAGAGTTTTTGCTGATTCTTATTGCATAGAAGACACCGCAACAAACTTTGAACACTATATAAGTAAAGAAATGACATATACAAGTTAACAAGCTTTAGATCTGACCTTTATTTAGTATTATAAGCGATCTCCATACATAGATCTGCAGATCTGGTACAATATAGAAATATATAGAGCCTCTTGGCCTTCCACAACTGAATATGGATTATTACTGTTATCCCCTATCCTAGGGATAACTAAGGAGATTATGTCTCGAGGCCCAAAGGTCCTAGACATGGAGTACCGAGAGCCATATTGCTTGAGCCTGGCCCTGGAGGGCCCATCCTTCTTCTTCAGCGTCTCCATTTTGTCAGCAATAACAACATCCATCCCATCGTCCTGGTTTTGAAGTAGCAGTGGGTCTTTCTCCATGAGGTAATGAGTCCGGGTATCATGGTATGTGTCACTCTGATTCTCAAATCATTTGAATATGTGCATTTAATTATTTTTTCCTTCATGACATGTGCTCGGACTTTATTCCTTTTTACTTGTCCATACCTGGGGGGATGACAGAATGCCCTAGCAAGTTGGTTCCCTTAGGAGTGAGTTGCCACTGGGTGGGTTTATGAAGGGTCATCTTCCATTCCTTTCATACTTATCACTTTTCATCATATTGCCTCTCATCTATCCTTTACATTGGTTTGGGCATTGGGTTTTCCAAGTTAGTAAGGGTTATTCCTTGCCTTGTGGGAAGAAGGGGCTAAAGGCCCAGAGGATAAAAGTAGCTGGAAAAAGTTAAAATCCAAAGATAAAACCGTGATATGCTTCGCCCAAGGATCCCTAAGAAAGCAATAAAAGGCTTCTCAGCAAGAAAAGAGGGGACCCATAAAATAAAGATAAAACTCAAGACCTTGGTGGATAGCAGGTCTCATCACGAGCCAGCCTATTAGGTCCATGGGAATGTAGCGGTATGACACTACTATTCATCTGGTCACCACACCAGGGTAGTGGCTCTTGGCGGCATAGCCAAGAGAAAGGGGGTCTCATCATGATCCAACCTTCTCATCTACGTGAAATGCTTGTGGGTAACGCTGTCACCACTAGTCACCACACCAGGGCAGTGTCCCCCAGCTATTCTCTTGAAAGAAAAATAAATAAGATAAAAGGTAAAAAGGCATTGAATGGGCTAGGAAACAATTGCATCCACGACAAGGTGCAGCTCACCCTCTTCAGAGGAACCCACAAGTAAGACCTACATTTCCTTGTCATCACTGCACTCCTTGCCCAAACATTCCCCACACCATCTCATGCACTTACATGACCTAGATTGGTCTTCACCTGGAAACACCCCACACCTATGGAGAATTAGTCCAATAGGATGCCCTGGAACCCTCTCCAAACCTGGCTTGTACAATAGCATAACGTCTTTGAGCACTTGTCTGGGAAAAGGGGGTTTTATGCACATGTTTGGGTGACTTGATTATTAGATGTGATTGACATTCCTATGATCCCTATGACTTATGAGCCCATGGAGGGCGTACTTGTTGTTGCTGCAGGACCACGCCCGATGGACAGGTACATATGGGGAGATGATTATCTCGGACCTCGATAGGGCTAAAATCCCACCAGATGGATGTTGAGACCCTAGCCAGGGGAAGACATATACCATAGGCTTGCATTGGAGAGAGAGGAGGACGTTCCACCAGAGACAAGTTGGCAAGCCTGGACCCAAGGGGGTCTTGCCTTTCCCCTTGAGCTTTGGCCTTGGAAGGCCCATGATGTCACCTCTGTGACCCTTGACGTCACCCAACATTAGATGGACACGATGGAGGCAGTTGTGTGCCAATTGGCACGTGTGGCATGATCCAAAGGCCTAACGTTTTGCTCCTGGAGGCCAACGTCTCACCTAGGAGGCCCAACGTCACCCTAGAAGGGCATGACGTCACCTCTTTTTCATGTTTTATGGTTTAAATTGTCAATTTTATGTAAAAAAATGGATATTTGATGTAACTGGCCATGTCGACCTTTTTGACCTAATTTTGTAATTAAAGGTCATTTGGATTGTATAAATAAGGGATTAATCCCTTGTATTTTATCATCATTCTTTCACTCACACAAGTGAGGTCTGAAATTCGGCCTCTTTAAGGCTTATTGGCTGAAATTAAGTGGTGCGCAACTCTTGGAGGAGGCTTGTCTTGGTGTATTTTGGCATTTTCTTGGTGGAAAGTCTTCAACTAGGGCATATTGCTAGATTATTCTTGGTGAATGTAAGTGAAAATATGTAATTCTTCTTTCTTTGAATGGTTATAGTATTTTTTACTTTGCATTTACTAAGATTATGAAATTGCTAGTGTAAAACCCTAGGAGATTGAGCACATGTTATTGTCCTTGTCTCAATAACTATCCACCTACTAGATTTTGCTAGAAGACATATCCATTGAAGCATGTGCTAGAGCCCTACCTTTGTAGCACTCTAACACCATTGCTTCATCAAGCTTTTATTTATCTCAAGCTTGAGCTAAAGAAGAAGGAAAATCGCTAGGGCCTAGGGTTACCTACTTCCTAGTAGTTGTTTTCCTTCTAGGATTTGGTGATTGAGGCCTTGGGTTACCAACACCTCAACCATTCTCCCTCTTGTCTCTAGCTCACACATTATCATTTGTTTCCTTCGAAGATTGCTTCTTCAAAAAGTGACTCCATTAGCCCTAAAGACACTAGTTTATACATTATACTTAGTTGATTGATGAAAACAACCCTCAAACCATTTACCTCAAGCTATTTGCTAACTCTTCCTAACCCTAGATTAGACTAATATAATAAACTTCTTGTTGCTGTTACAAAAGTAAGCTACAGCCATATATTGCAGCAGTAAAATCTCCTAAAAACAATTGTTAAAGTTGATTTTTACATTGTCTTCTTAGCTTCTGACAAGTGCTAGCATATTGCCAATAATAGGTTACCATTTTGGGTCATTTTGAAGCTTGTTTAAGGCATAAATTGTGAAGCTATCATCATATATACATTGTTGTTATAAATTTCTGTTTGTTTCATCTTATATCAACTTATTACTTTTATTTGAAAATCCAAGGTTTTACGAAGCACTAACATCAATTGTTACTTGCAAACTAGTGTTTTCCTATTGTCTTGTTCTGGGTAGGTACAATTAAGCATATCCTTTCTTCATATTGTTAAACCTTTGGGAATTTTTGATCGGTGTGACTTGTGAGAGAGGACAACGTTTCTTGATACTATTACCTTTGCCTTCTCAAACCCCGAGGTCACCGGGGACGTCTCCACTGGGCTTTCACCCCTAAAGAGAAAGAGGTGTCTTATTTAGGTGACAGTGATAGGACAACCTCCTGTTACACCAATTTACCGTCCACTTGCCTTTGGCTTTTGGGAAAGTAAAAATTGTGCAATAACAATTACAATATCAATATCTTTCCCTTTACAGTTGGAACCCTCAGATCCATGCTGGTAAGAATCTGTGTCTAGATCTAGGACTGGTATGGCCCTGGCTGGCTGGATAAACTCAATATTTCGGCCCTCTAGTCAATGACCTCCAAATAGCTCCAAAATACTTCCAAAATGTAGATCAGGTGCCAAGTAGATGGATGGGAGCAAGCTAGGGTTAAAATCCCTAAGTCCTCCTCCAGATCTCTAAGCCTCCTCAGTGAGAGTTGTGCCCTCCTTCAGAAATTCGGCCCAAGCCACGAAAAATCATATAATAAGAGAAACCCTGAAGTAAAGACCGCAAAAGGGCGCTATGGCCCTGTTATTGCGCAATTTGTACTTGCCCAAAGCCAAAGGCAAGTGATCATTAAATTGGCGTAACAGGAGGTTGTCTTATCACTATCACCTAAACATGACACATCTTTCTCTTTAGGGGTAGTACCCCAGGGGAGACGTCCCCGGTGACCTGGGGATTTGAGAAGGCTAAGGTAAGAGTATCAAGAAAATCCCACCCCTCTCACAGGTCACTCTGATCAGAAAGTCCCAAGGGTTTTAATAAGATGAAGCAAAGTATTACTTAAGTGTACCTGCCCAGAACGAGACAACAAGAAAAACACTATTTGCAAGTACCAATTGATGTTGGTGCTTCATAAAACCATAGACTTTGAATAAAAGCATAAGTTGATATAAAAGATGAAGCAACAAAAATATTTATAACAGCAATGTATATATAGTAATAGCTTAAGAATTATGCCTCATTAAAGATTCAATAATAACCAAACATGATAACCTAAAATTGGCAAAGTGCTAGTATTTGTCAGAAGCAATGAAGGCAATGTAAAATCAGCTTTAAAACTTTCTTTTAAGGTGATTTTTCTGCTGTTATAGATGGCTGTAGCAAATTTTTGCAACAACAGCAAGATAGTTAGTAGGTTAGTCCAATCTGAGGTCAAAAATGGTTAGTAAAAATCTTGAAGTAGATGGTTTAAAGGTTGTTTTAGTCATTCAATCACTTTGTAAGGTATGAACTAGTGCCTTTAGGGTAAATGGAGTCACTATTACAGCGGCAATTCTTAGGGGAAACAAATGATAATGGGTGAGCTAAAGAGAAGAAGGAGGATGGTTGAGGTGTTAGTAACATAAGGCCTCAATCATCCAAAACCCTAGAAGGAGAAAGTTGCTAGGAAGTAGGTAACCCTAGGCCCTAGCAATTTTCCTTCTTCTTTAGGTCAAGCTTGAAAGAAAATATTAAAGCTTAATGAAGCAATAGTACTAGAGTGCTACTAAGGTAGGGCTCTAGTATATCCTTCAATGGAGGTGTCTTCTAGCAAAATCAAGTAAGTGAAGAATTATTAAGAGAAGGACAATAACATGCTCTTTTCTCCTAGGGTTTCACACTAGCAATTTCATAATCTTATAAATGGACAAGTAAAATATACCATAACCATTCAAAACAAAGAAGGATTGCAGATTTCTACTTACTTCACCAAGAATAATCCAGTCACAAACCCTAGTTGAAGACTTTCCACCATGAAAATGCAAAAATACACCAATTAAAGCTCCCTCCAAGAGTTGCGCACCACTTAGTTCAACCAATAAGCCTTAAAAGAGACCAAATTTTAGACCTCACACTTGTGTGAATTAAAGATGATGAAAAATATAAGAAATTTTTCTCTTATTTATACAATACAAATGACCTTTAATTACATTTTAGGTCAAAAAAGGCTGACATGGCCAGTTTACATCAAAAATCCAGTTTTACATAAAATTGACAATGAAAACCCTAATTTTATCTTTTTAGGGTGACGTCATGCCCTTCCTAGGGTGATGTTGGTCCCCCTCTTGGAACGTTAGGCCTCCAAAGTAAAACGTTGGGGCTCAAAACCACTCAGAAACTGCCACACGTGCCAACCAAAGCCATCCTCATGCATTTAAAAACCCCAACTGGATGGCGTCAAGGCTCAGAATGATGATGTCAGGGGCCTTCAAGGGCCAACATCATGGTGGGAGGGAAAGACCCTCCTGGGTCCAGGCCTGCCAAAGTGCCTCTGGTGGAACGTCCTCCCTTTTCTCTCATGCAAGCCTCCAGTATCCCTCTGGCCCTGGCTGGGGTCTTAGCATCCATGTGGTGGGCCTTTAGCCCTATGGAGGTCCGAGTTAATCATCTCCCCATATGTACCTGTCCGTCAGGCATGGTTCTGCAGCAACAACAAGTACGCCCTCCATGGGCTCATAAGTCATAGGGATCATAGAAATGTCAATCACATATAATAATCAAGTTACCCAAACATGTGCATCAAACCCCCCTTTTCCTAGACAAATGCTCAAGGACATTATGTTATTTAACAAGCTAGGTTTGAAGAGGGTCTCAGGATGTCCTATTGGGCTAATCCTCCTTAGGTGTGGGGTGTTTGCAGGTGAAGACCAATCTAGGTCATGTAAATGCATGAAATGGTGTAGGGATGTTTGGGCAAGGGGTGTAGTGACAATAGGGAAATGCAAGTCTTACCTGTGGGTGCCTCTGTAGAGGGTGAGTTGCACCTTGTCATGGATGCAATTGTTTCCAAGCCCATTCAATGCCTTTTACTCTTTGTCTTATTTCTTTTTCTTTCAAGAGAATAGCTGGAGGACACTTCCCTGGCGTGGTGACCAGTTGTAACAGCGTTACCCACAAGTATTTCACGGAGATGAGATAGAGTTGGCTTGTGATGAGACCCCCTTTCTCTTGACTATGTCACCAAGAGCCACTACCCTGGCGTGGTGACCAGATGAATAGCAGTGTCATACTACTACATGCTCATGGACCTAATAGGCTGGCTCATGATGAGACCCCCTATCCACCAACTAGGTCTTTAGTTTTATTTTATTTTATGGGTCCCCCTTTTTCTTGCTGAGAAGCCTTTTATTGCTTTCTCAGGGATCCCTAGGTGAAGCATATCAAGGTTTCATCTTGGCTTTTAACTTTTTCCATCTACTTTTACCCTTTGGGACTTTAGCTCCTTCTTCCCACAAGGCAAGGTACAACCCTTACTAGCTTGGCAAACCCAATGCCTGAACCAATGTAGGGGATAGATGAGAGGGAAAATGATAAAAAGTGATAAGTATGGAAGGAATGACGATGACCTTTCATAGACCCACCCAATGGCAACTCATCCCTAAGGGAACCAACTTGCCAGGGCACTTTGTCATCCCCCCCAGGTGTGGACAAGTTAAAAGGCATAATTTCCAAGCAAACGTCATGAAGCAAAAGATAATTCGATGCACATATTCAAATGTTTTTAGAATCAGAGTGACACATACCATGATACCCGGACTCATTACCTCATGGAGCAAGACCCACTGCAACTTTAGAACCAGGCCGATGGGATGGATGTTGTTGTTGTTGATATATGGGAGGCGTTGAAGAAAGGATTGGCCCTCCAAGGCCAAGCTCAAGTCAATATGGCTCTTGATACTCCATGTCTAGTACCTGTGGGCCTCGAGACATAAACTCCTTAGTTATCCCCAGGATAGGGGATAACATTTGGCTCCAACTCGGGGACATGTGATCACCATAGAGTGCATGAGAACCTCAACATCTCTGGTATGACCCGTGTCCTACTAGATCTCAACAAAATGATCATTAATCTCTTGGGGTGGTGATATCACCCCTGGATCATATATCATAAAATGAAATACAAGTAAGCAATCATATATAGAAATGGAAATACAACTACTCTAGCATGATATGCAGATGGTATATACAATGAATGCAAATGCCTACCTAACATACCTCTACTTACCTATTGGTTGAATGCTAGGTGCATTCAAATAGCCAGTGAAACCATCCTAGCAATGTCTCATAATACCTGCCTCTATGTTTCATCATAAACCAAAACAATGATAAGTCAAGCAAAAAAATAACATGAGTTAGAACATGTATTGTATCATCAGAAATCGTAAAGTCTAGCTCATTGACAAAATTATGCCAATTCACACTCTTAGGAAAGTGCTCAATCCATCTCAGAAAGGGATCGTGAAAAATCAAAGGTTCAAAAGACCAACTCAAAGAGTCTAAAGGTTGGCTACCTTGGACATCGTCACATCCTAAGGTCTGGGAAGGGACCAATAAGAACCTAGAGGATGAATTACAATTTAAGGTAAGGTTGAAAGACTGAGATATTAAACTTCTTTTTAAGGTATTCAACCTACCCTTGTATTATAAAAGAAGGCTTTGCCCCGGATAAAACTCAAGACAAGGGACATGTTTCCCAACTACACACTTAATCACATAGCGAGGTAAAGTAATCGAAGGGGGCTGGAGAACTTTGTCACAAGTAATCTGCTTTAGGCAAGCAATGTCCTCACCTCTATCAAGATCTGAGCACAGCGATGGTGTAATGTCCCCCGCCTCTTGATGAAGAGGTCCAGAGAGACTCAGTTGTCTAGCCATCCCCACTAGACTATAGTCTCATGCATCATGGGGAAAATTCAACCAGAAGACACTTCCTAAACACAACATTATATTACTGGGTTGACTTTGTGTGAAAAAGGGTAACTCAACAAAAGAAAAGAAAAGGTGAGTTAAGCTAAGAGTTAACCCTAGGAGTTAACTAACTCAAAAGATGAATAGACTGGAACTATAAAATAAAGGAAGGGTGCACTTCTAAGGCATTCTGTATTATTATCATATTTTGCATTGGATCTCTTGAGCACAAGCAATTTTGAGGGTTTTGAGTCTAAAACCCTAGAGATCAACTCGGTGGTGAAAGATTCCACCTTCCTTGATCCAAGCTTGGTCTTGGAGGTGAAATAATCCTCCCACCATTCTACAGTGTTGCAGGGGTCTGATCTAGTAGAAAAGGAAAGCTAGTGCGTAGCCTAGGGGGTTTCCAGCAAGGGGGGCGCACTAGATTGAGGAGTTTAGCTCGATCTGAGGTAAGGAGGGAGCTTCTTCACAAAGGAGCATCTGGGTTTTCTTCGTATAGTCCCTAGCATCATTTCTAGTCTATTTCGGAGGGGGTTATCCCAACAATTTATTTCCTGGAGCTTGGCACAACTTGGAGGAGAGAGGGGCGCACTGCAAGAAGAGGTGACCTTTATTTGGCGACCCGGATCTTCATAGATCATCTTGAGATTTCATCAGCTTGCTTGCATTGGCCCTGTTATCCCCTAACCTAGGGATAACTAAGGAGATTATGTCTCAAGGCCCGCAGGTCCTAGACATGGAGTACTAAGAGCCAGATCGACTTGAGCATGGCCTTGGAGGGTCCATCCTTTCATTCTTCAACGCCTCCAATTTGTCAGCAGCAGCAACATCCATCACCTCAGCCTGGTCTTGCAACAGAGATGGATCTTGCTCCATGGATCTTGCTCCCTTACCACCTCATCCACTCACATGGCATAGATTTGACTTCTCCTGGAGACATCCCACGTTCAATGAGCATCAACCAAATAGGATGTCCTAATGTTCCCTCCAAACTTGGATTGCAGATTAGTATAATGTCTTTGAGCACTTGTCTGGGTAAAGGGGATTTTATGCATGCTATCGCACAGTATGTACTTTGAAGGATAATGGAAAAGGTAAAGAAGACAAACTGACACAATAAGAGACTACCCTATCTCTGTCACCTCAATAGGGTATCTCTTTCTATTTAGGGTGGTAGGCCCAGGGGAGACGTCCCCCATGACCTGGGGTTTTGAGAAGGCAAAGGCTTGAAGCTAAGTATATGTTTCCCCCCTCACAAGTCACCACCGATCAGATAGTCCGGCTAAACAACCAATAATGATAATGATAACCAGAAATGTACCTGGTCGAGACAAGGCAACAAGAACCTATATAACTGCAAGATCACTTGCTGGTTAGTACTTCATATAATCGAGGACTTTCTGATATAAAGCAATTGACTGAAAATATTGATGAAGCAAATCAATGATGTATAATAGCAATGATCACAATATATTACTTCACAATAAATGCTTAAGAAGAAGCTTCACAATGAGCAAAAAACAATTTATCATTAATGTCACAATATCATCATTCATTAGAAGCAAAGGCTACTACGCTTTAGCCAATATTTCAATTGATTTAAAGATGCATAAACTGCTGCAAGGTACAATCATAAATCAAAGGAGTAATGGCAGCAATAGGGTTAGAAGGTATTAGTAGTTGTTCAAAGATTTTGGAAGTTGTGATCAAACACTCAAGTGAAAGGTCTTATGCTAGTGCAACCATAGGGCAAATGGAGTCAAAGGTAGTGGAAAATGTTGAAGAAGCAATATGATAATGGAAGGGCTAAAGACAAGAGAGTTTGATGGTGAAGTGTTGTTGAGCCAAGACTTCAACAATCAAACCCTAGGGGAAAACGGCTCACTAAGGTGTAGAAATTTAGAAACCATAGGCCTTAGTGCATTTTTCTCCTTCTTTAACTCAATGACAAGATAAAATCAGCTAGCATGAAGAGTGAATGGTAGGGTGTTGCTATGGAAAGGCCCTAACAATGTCTTCAACAAAACAAAATGGCTTCTTGGCATAAACTAGTAGGGACACAAAATAAGGACACCAACATGTGCTTATTTCCTAGGGTTTATTCCAGCAAATTTCATTAACAAAATGCAAGTAAGAATACCATAACCATTCAAATAAAAGAAGGATTGCATAAATTCACTTACATCCACCAAGTATTATCAATGCCAAACCCTAGTTGTAAAACCTTCCACCAAGAAAATGCCAGAAATCACCAAAAAGAGCCTGCTTCAGCAAGTGCGCACTAGTAATTTCAGCCAAAACCGTAAAAGAGGGCCCAAATTTCAGACCTCACACAAGTGTGAGTGAAAGGTCCTGAATAAAAGAGAGTTTTAGCTCTCTTACTTATACAGTAGCAATGACCTTAATTAATTTTTAGGTCACAAAAGGCCGACATGGCCAAAAATACATAATAATATTGTTTTACATTAAATGTCATAATCAAACCCTAAATCAAGCAAAAATGAGGACGTTGTGCCCTTTTAGGGTGACGTTAGCCCCTTCTAGGGCAACGTTGGCCTCCTAGAGCAAAACATTAGGCCCCCTTGGGCCTCTAGAAGCTGCCACACATGCCACAACTGCCTCCCAAAACCTACACAAGCACTGGATGACGTCATGAGTGTCCTGGGTGACGTCATGGGTCTTCCAAGGCCAACGTCCTAGTGGAAAGGGCACAACCCCCCTAGGTACAGGCCTGCTAAGCTGCCTTTGGTGGAACGTCCTCCTCCTCTCTAGTGCAAAGCCTTTGATCTGTCTCTGCCCCTTGCTGGGGTCTCAACATCCATCTGATGGGCTTCCAGCCCCATGGAGGTCCGAACTAATCATCTCCCCATGTGTACCTATCCATAAGGGTACCTGTCCATTGGGTATGATCCTGCACATCAACAGATACGTCCTCCATGGGTTCATAAGTCACAGGGATCATAGCAATGTCAATCACATCCAATCATCAATTTTATTAAACATGTGCATAAAACCCCTTTTACCTAGTCAAGTGCTCAAAGACATTATACTAATCTACAAGCCAAGTTTGGAAGAAGTGACAAGGCGTCGTATTGGGCAAATGCTCATTGGATGTGGGGTGTTTCCGGGAGAAATCAAATCCAAGCCATGTGAGTGGATGAGGTGGTAAGGGATGTCTGGACATATGGTGCAGTGATAGCAGGGAAATGCACGACTTACCTGTGGGTGCCTCTGTAGAGGGTGAGCTGCACCTGTTCTGGATGCAAATGTTTCCAAGCCCATTCATGCCTTTTATATTTATTCTTATTTGTTTTTTCTTTCAAGAAGCTAGTCAGGGGACATTGCCCTAGCGTGGTGACCAGTGCTGGAAATGTTACCCACAAGCATCAAGTCATCCTTGGGTGTCTGAATAAAATTGGTAATCATGTCATGTTCTTGTTGCCAAATGTCAAAATTATTAGTAACTTCGTGTGATAAAGGTAAAGGCAACTTTTGGGAATGACCCTCAATGTCGTAAATGGGATCCCCATCATATCCAATCACATCCCATTTACACTTCCCGACATGTCTGAATTCATTAATATTATCAATAAAGTCATCATCTCCATCATAACATGAAGGGTTTAGAAAATCCAACACTTCTTCACTTTCCACATCATAAAATAGAGAATCATTAAAAAAATGGAAAGGGAAGTAACTCACCTTGCTCACTTCTTTCGGCGCAGGAGCTTCAAGTATTCAGATATCTTCATCAAATGGAAGACTTGCCTCTGCATCTTCTAGCTTGTCCAGAGGCTCCATTTCTTCTTTACTCTTTGAATCATAGAATAAGGTATCATCAAAAAATTGGAAAGGAAAATGACTCACCTCATTTTCTTCAGCTTGTGCAGGAGGAATAGGATCTTGGAGAGCTTCGTCGGATGGAGGAGCGATTACCAGTGTTTCATCCTCATAATTCACTCCTCAAGTTTCACTGCATTCTATCGAATCATGGGAGAAATCCTTCTTCTCTTCAAGGGGTTGAATATTTCCTTCATAAATCTCTTCTTTCATATCAAAAGGTTCTTGGTCTTGAGTGTGATATACATCCCTAAGATCTTCTACAATCTCAGTGCTGAATCCATCGTTCTCTAAGGCTATTGTGAGACTTTGAAGGGCATCTTCATACGTTTGGCAATGTGGTTTGAAAAAGTCAATAAACCTACTGATGAGGTGTACAAAAGATGATATACCCATATCTTCGCAACAACCTTTAAACCAGTCTTGCAAAAAGGATGGTAGAGAGAGTATGAATAATTTTACCAGAACATCCTCCCCTCCCAATTCTATCTCGCTCATATACTCCAAAAAATCTACAATGTGAGGAATTGGGAGGCCCCAAAATCTTGGAGGGTTGCTTAACCATTTTGTATCAAAGCAAGTTGGGTATCCTTGAAGGCTTTTGAAACCAATAGTTGGATACACTTATTCCCAGGACGCCATGATCCCATAACTTGGAAATATCACAGAATTGAGAGTAAGGTGCCACCTAGGAAAAGGTCAGTGGAGTCGCCAGATAATTTTATTGAAATTATCAAAGGAATGAGGGAATCACCCTCAGTGGAGTCGCCAGGTAAGCTTGTAAGACAAAGGTTCTTGAATAAGGCTTACCGAAAAAGTGTCGTTGAGGAATATTGACTCAGTGTTCCCTGACAACAACACCAAAATGTTATCGCACAGTTTGTACTTTGAAGGATAATGGAAAAGGTAAAGAAGACAAACTGACGCAACAGGAGACGACCCTATCACTGTCACCTCAATAGGGTATCTCTTTCTATTTAGGGTGGTAGGCCCAGGGGAGACGTCCCCGGTGACCTGGGGTTTTGAGAAGGCAAAGGCTTGAAGCTAAGTATATGTTTCCCCCTCACAAGTCACCACCAATCAGATAGTCTGGCTAAACAGCCAATAAAGATAATGATAACCAGAAATGTACCTGCCCGAGACAAGGCAACAAGAAACTATATATGTGCAGGATCACTTGCTGGTTAGTACTTCATATAATCGAGGACTTTCTGATATAAAGCAATTGACCGATAATATTGATGAAGCAAATCAATGATGTATAATAGAAATGATCACAATATATTACTTCACAATAAATGCTTAAGAAGAAGCTTCACAATGAGAAAAAAATGATTTATCACTAATGTCACAATATCATCATTCATTAGAAGCAAAGGCTACTACGCTTTAGCCAATCTTTCAATTTCTTTAAAGATGCATAAATTGCTGCAAGGTAAATCATAAATCAAAGGAATAATGGCAGCAATAGGGTTAGTAGGTTAGGGTTAGAAGGTATTAGTAGTTGTTCAAATATTTTGGAAGTTGTGATCAATCATCAAACACTCAAGTGAAAGGTCTTAGACTAGTGCAACCATAGGGAAAATGGAGTCAAAGGTAGTGGCAAATGTTGAAGAAGCAATATGATAATGGAAGGGCTAAAGACAAGAGAGTTTGATGGTGAAGTGTTGTTGAGCCAAGGCTTCAACAATCAAACCCTAGGGGAAAACAACTCACTAAGGTGTAGAAACCCTAAGTCTTAGTGCATTTTGTTCCTTCTTTAGCTCAATGACAAGATAAAATCGGCTAGCATGAAGAGTGAATGGTAGGGTGTTTCTATGGCAAGGCCTTAACAATGTCTTCAGCAAAACAAAATGGCTTCTTGGCATAAACTAGTAGGGACACAAAATAAGGACACCAACATGTGCTTTTTTCCTAGGGTTTATTCCAACAAATTTCATTAACAAAATGCAAGTAAGAATACCATAACCATTTAAATAAAAGAAGGATTGCAGAAATTCACTTACATCCACCAAGTATTATCAATGCCAAACCCTAGTTGTAAAACCTTCCACCAAGAAAATGCCAAAAATCACCAAAAAGAGCCTCCTTCAACAAGTGCGCACTAGTAATTTCAGCCAAAACCTTAAAAGAGGGCGCAAATTTCAGACCTCACACAAGTGTGAGTGAAAGATCTTGAATAAAAGAGAGTTTTAGCTCTCTTGCTTATACAGTGGCAATGACCTTAATTAATTTTTAGGTCACAAAAGGCTGACATGGCCAAAAATACATAATAATACTGTTTTACATTAAATGTCATAATCAAACTCTAAATCAAGCAAAAATGAGGATGTCGTGCCCTTTTAGGGTGACATTAGCCCCTTCTAGAGCAATGTTGGCCTCCTGGAGCAAAATGTTAGGCCCCCTTAGGCCTCTGGAAACTGCCACACGAGCCACAATTGCCTCCCAAAACCTACACAAGCATTGGATGATGACATGAGTGTCCTGGGTGACATCATGGGTCTTCCAAGGCCAACGTCATGGTGGAAAGGGCACAACCCACCTGGGTACAGGCCTGCTAAGCTGCCTCTGGTGGAACGTCCTCCTCCTCTCTGGTGCAAAGCCTCTGATCTGTCTCTACCCCCTGGTGGGGTCTCAACATCCATCTGATGGGCTTCTAACCCCATGGAGGTCCGAACTAATCATCTCCCCATGTGTACCTGTCCATAAGAGTACCTGACCATAGGGTATGATCCTGCACATCAACAGATACGCCCTCCACGGGCTCATAAGTCACAGGGATCATAGCAATGTCAATCACATCCAATCATCATTTTTATTAAAAATGTGCATAAAGCCCCTTTTACCCAATCAAGTGCTCAAAGACATTATACTAATCTACAAGCCAAGTTTGGAAGAAGTGACAGGGCGTCCTATTGGGAAAATGCTCACTGGATGTGGGGTGTTTCCGGGAGAAATCGAATCCAAGCCATGTGAGTGGATGAGGTGGTAAGGGATGTCTAGACAAGGGGTGCAGTGATAGCAGGGAAATGCACGGCTTACCTGTGGGTGCCTCTGTAGAGGGTGAGCTACACCTATCATGGATGCAAATGTTTCCAAGCCCATTCATGCCTTTTATCTTTATTCTTATTTGCTTTTTCTTTCAAGAATCTAGTCAGGGGACACTACCCTGGCGTGGTGACCAGTGGTGGCAATGTTACCCACAAACATTTCACGGAAATGAGAAGGTTGGCTCGTGATGAGACCCCCTTTCTCTTGGTTATGCCACCAAGAGCCACTACCCTAGCGTGGTGACCAACTGCTAGTAGTGTCATACCTCTACATGCCCATGGATCTAAATGGCTTGCTCGTGATGAGATCCCCTATCCTCTAACTAGGTCTTATTTTATTATTTTTTATGGGTCCCTTTGTTTCTTGTTGGGAAGCCTTTTGCTGCTTTCTCAGGGATCCCTCAACGAAGAATCTCGAGGTTTCAATTTTAGGCTTCTATCTTTTGCCAGCTTCTTTTACCCTTTGGGCCTTTAGCCCCTTCTTCCCACAAGGCAAGGTGCAACCCTTAAATATTTGGCCAACCCAATGTTTGGACTAGTGTAATGGGATGTATGAGTGGGAGAAAGATGGAAAGTGGTAAGTATGGTGGGAACGGACGATGGCTTCTCATGAATCCACCCAGTGGCAACCCAAAACCTATGGGCACAAGCTTACTAGGGCATCCTGTCATTCCCCCCAGATATGGTCAAATTTATTGGCATAAGATCCAAGCACCTGTTAGAAATAAAAAGAATTAAATGCACATATTTAAAGGTTTTGACAATTAGAGTGACACATACCATGATACCTAGACTCATTACCTCATGGAGCAAGATACACTTTTACTACAAGACCAAGACGAGGTGATGGATGTTGTTGTTGCTGACAAGGTGGAGGCGCTAAAGAAAAGAAGAGATGGGTTGTCCAGGGCCATGCTCAAGTCGATCTGGCTCTCGGTACTCCATGTCTAGGGCCTGTGGGCCTCGAGACACAATCTCCTTAGTTATCCCTAAACTGTGGATAACAATGCACATGTTTAATAACTTGATGATTAGATGTGATTGACATTGCTATGATCCCTGTGACTTATGAGCCCATGGAGGGCACATCTGTTGATGTTGTAGGGCCACACCCGATGGATAGGTACACATGGGGAGACGCTTAGTTCGAATCTCCATGGGGATAAAAGCCCACCAGATGGATGATGAGACCCCAACAAGGGGCAGGGACAGATCAGAGGATTGCACCAGAGATAGAGGAGGACATTTCACCAAGGACAACTTGGCAGGCCTAGACCCAGGGGGGTTGTGCCCTTTCCACCATGATGTAGGCCTTGGAAATCCCATGACGTCACCCAGGTCACCCATGACGTCATCCAACGTTTTGAGGTTTTTTGGAGGCAGTTGTGTGCAAGTGGCACGTGTGGCAGGTTCCTGAGGCCTAACATTTTGCTCCAAAAGGCTAACGTTGCCCAAAAAGGGCCTAACGTCACCCTAAAAGGGCATGAAGTCACCTTTACAACATTTTTAGGGTTTAATTATGACATTTAATATAAAAACTGGATATTATTTGTAACTGGCCATGTCGGTCGTTTTGACCTAATTTTGGTTATTTGTATTGTATAAATAAGGGGAAAATCCTCCTTATTTTTCATCATCTTTCACTCACTTAATGAGGTTTGAAATTTGCGCCCTATCTAGGGTTTATTGGCTGAAATTTTAGGCGCACTTGTTGAAGGAGGCTAATTTTCTTGGTGGAGGTGTTCAACTAGGGTTTTGCTTGATGATTCTTGATGTATGTAAGTAAGATTTATGCAATTCTTCTTAATTGAATGGTTATGGTTATGTTTATCTTGCATTTACATTAAGATTATGAAATTGCTTGCTTAAAACCCTAGGAAGTCTAGCACATGTTATTTTCCTAGCTTCAAGATCTTTTAACTACTAGATTTTGCGAAAAAGCCAATCTCCTTGAAGCTATTGCTAAGGGCCTTGCCATTGCAACACCCTAGCACTTGTTGCTTCATCTTAGCCGATTTGTTTTGCTTCATCCTTGAGTTAGAGAGGGAGAAAATCTATGAAGGCCTAGGGTTACCTACACCTTAGTAGCTAGTTTCCCCTTAGGGTTTGATAATTGGAGCCTTGGGTCACCAACACTCCAATTCATCAACCTCTCTTGTCTTTAACTCTTCTATTATCATTTATCTTCAACATTTGCAGCCACTTTGTTGACTCCATTTTCCCTAAGAAAGCACTAGTCTAAGACCTTCTTTGATTATTTTGATCAAACAACCTTCAAAACATATTCTTCAAACAACCTACTAACACTTTCTAACTCTAGAATAGATTGATCTACTAACCTAATTCTTGTTGTTTGTTATCCCCGATTTTTAGGGATAACTAGGAGATCATTTCTCGAGGCCCACAGGTCCTAGACATGGAGTACCGAGAGCAGGATTGACCTAAGCATGGCCCTGGAGGGCCCATCCTTTTCTTCTTTCATTAGACTCGTCTTGTTAGCAGCGACAACATCCCAACACCTTCGGCTTGGTCTTGTATCGGAGGAGGCTCTTGCTCCATGAGGTAATTGGTCCAGGTATCATGGTATGTGTGACTTTTGATCATTAAAACCTTTAAATATATGCATTTGATTCCTTTTATCTCTAACAACTACTTGGATCTTACATTAGCCCACTTGACCATGCTTGGGGAGATTGACAGGGTGCCCTAGCAAGCCTGTACTCATAGGTTTTGGTTTTCCACTGGGGGGATTTCTGAAGAACCATCGTCCGCTCCCATCATACCACCACTTTTCATCTTATCTCCCGCTCATTTATCCCATTCCCCTTGTCCGGGCACTGGATTGACCTGTTTGTAGGGTTGCACCTTATCTTGTGGGAAGAAGGGGCTAAAGGCCCAGAAGGTAAAAGCAGCTGGTAAAAGATAAAATCCTAGAAATAAAACCTCGAGATGCATTACCCAGGGATCCCCGAGAAGGCAATAAAAGGCCTCTCAGCAAGAAACAAGAGGGACCCGAAAAATAACAAACAAGACCTAGCCAAGAGGATAGGGAGTCTCATCACGAACCAGCCTATTAGGTTCATGGGTACCTAACAGTATGACATTGCCACCATCTGGTTACCACACCAGGAGGGCAGTGACCTTTGGTTGCATGGCCAAGGGAAAGGGGGTCTCATCATGAGCCAGCCTTCTCATCTCTGTGAAAGTACTTGTGGGTAACACTGTCATCTCTGGTCACAATGCCAAGGCAGTGTCCTCCGATTAGCCCTTGAATAAAAAGAAAAGAAGAAGAAAAAGCAAATAAAGAAAAGAATGAATGCAAGAACGGGCTTGGAAAAATTGCATCCATGACGGGTACATCTCGCCTTCTACAAAGGCACCCACAGATAACATTATGCATCCCTGGCTCTCACTCTACCACATGTCTGGACATCCCTTAGCCACATCACCTCATTTACATGGCTTGGATGAAACCTTCCAGGAGACTTCTCATTTCTTATGGATACTAGCCCAATAGAACGTCTTGTCCTTTTCTTCAATCTTGTATTGTAGGTTTTTGTAATATCTTTGAGCTATTGACCGATGTATCATGGTTTTTATGCATATGTTTGATAATATTAATGATGAAATGTGATTGACATTGCTATGATCCCTATGACTAATGAGCCCATGGAGGGCGTATTTTTTGATGTGCAGGACCATGCCCGACGAACAGGTACCATTTGGACCAGTACACATGGGGAGATGATCAGTTCAGACCTCCATGGGGCTAAAGAGCCCATCAAATGGTTGCTAAGACCCCATCAGAGGGGCAGAGACAGGACAATGTTTGACTGGGGTTTTGCACTTGAGAAGAAGACGATGTTTCATCAGAGGCACTTTGGCAGAGCCCAGCCTAGGGGGGTTGACCCACTTCCAGTGGAACGTTTGCCCTAGATGGCCCAGGATGTCACCTAGGAGCTCATGATGTCACCTTGAGCATGTGACAGTTTGACTGGGCAATTGGCACGTGTGGCATGATTGGGAGGCCCAAAGAGGGCCAACGTTTTTCCCTTTGGTGTTGCATTTTCCCTAAAAAGGGCTAACGTCTCCCTCAGTGGGGCTTGACGTCTTACTTTTGCTCAGTTAGGGTTTTAAAAAGAACATTTAATGTAAAACAATATTACTTTTGATATTCTGGTCTTGTCGGCCGTTTTTTATGACCTAAAATTAATTAAGGTCATTGACACAGTATATATTGAGGAGTTTTAGCCTCATTTTAACATAACACATCACTCACTCATTAGTGAGGTCTGATTTTAGCACCCTACTTGGGTGATTTTGCTGGTTTAGTGAGGCGCACTTGTTGAAGGAAGGAATTTCTTGGCATTTTTGGCATTTTTCTTGAAGGAAGGTTTACAACTAGGGTTTGCATGCTATTTCATGGTGATATGTAAGTGTTTTTTTCTACAAAACTTCTTGATTGAATGGTTGTAGTCTTATATTCTTGCATATGTTTATAATTTGTTGATAAAACCCCTAGGTGACAAGCACACAAGTAGGTCCTTGTTTCATGTCCCCTAAGAGAGAAATTTTCAGCCATTGAAGAAGGAAGAAGGAGCCTAGCCATAGCTACACTCTTATTGCTTCTTCTCCCTAAGCTAGCCGTACTTTCTGAAGTCAAGAAGGAGGAGATGTCCCAGGCCTAGGTTATCTACACCTACGGTCGTCCTGCTTCTAGGGTTTGGTGATAGAGCCTTGCTATAGCAACACTCTCCCTCATTACACTCTCTAGTCTTGATTTATCTTTCATGCTAGCCATTTTTGCCAAGATAACCTAAGGAAGGAGGAGAGAGCATGAGGCCTTGCTTTAGCAACACCGGAGTTAGCCTCTCTCCCCTAGGGTTTTGATTCTGAGGCCCTGCCATAGCAGCGCTTCAGAACCCTTCCCTCTAGTCCTTAGTCTTCCTCCTTCTACCCTTGCGTCCTCTTCTAAATTGACTCCATTAACCCTTAGGCACTGATCTTAGACCTCCAGCGTTGAAGTGAAAGTGATCAAACAACTCTCAAAACCTTTTCTAAATTGAAACCCTAACTAACTGCTAACCCTAAGAATGTTGATGTCACCCTTGGTTACTTCATCTTGACGCAACAATATTTCATTTTATAGGCAATTGGATGGTGTTTAAAGCATTTATTGAATGAAAGGTTGATTGGATACATTGATTGCTACATCATCTTGATATTTATTAGTGGAGTGATATTATTTCATTGCTGTATTAACAAACATTGACTTCGTCAATATTTATTGTTATAATTGCTTATATTGAATTTAGCAAATGGTCTTTGATATATGAAGTACTAACCAAGATTTGCACATATAAGTTTCTTGTTGCTTTGTCCTGGACAGGTGCTATTCTTCTTCTTTAGTTACTTCTTATTATTGGTTGTTTAGCCGGACCTTCTGCTCGATGGTGACTTGTGAGGGGGGATTTACCTTTTGCCTTATTATCTTTCACCTTCTCAAAACCCCAAGCCACTAGGGACGTCTCCCTTGGGCTTTACCACCCAAAATAGAAAGAACCATCCCATTGAGGTGACATTGGGTGGGATTGGTTCCTGTTATGCTAGTTCGTTCCTTTGTCTATTGACCTATTACCATAAATACAAACTGTGCGATAACATTGTTATTAAAGTAAGTTACAACCATTTAATTCAGCATTAAAAGCTCATAAAGCAATTGTAAAGGCTGAATTATAGTTTGTCGTATGTGCTTCTATCAAATGCTAAATATATGATTTCAATGGTTAATGATTTTTAGTCATTTTGAAGCTAGTCTTAAAACATTTTATGTGAAGTATTACTCTATAAACATTGTTGTTATAAGATTTTTGTTTTCTTCATTATATTCAACAAATTGCCTTATTTAAGAAAGTCCATGGTTTTATGAAGTGCTAACCAGCAAGTGCTCTTGCAAATATATAATTTTCCTTTTGCTTTGTTCCGGGCAGGTACACTTCTGGCATATCATATCTTAATTGGTTATTTAACCAGACTTTCTGATCAGTGGTGACTTGTGAGAGGGAACCTTTTACCTAGCTACTTTCCCTTTGCCTTCTCAAAACCCCAGGTCACCAGGGATGTCTCCCATGGGCCTACCACCTTAAATAGAAAGAGACTTCCTATTGAGGTGACAGTGATAGGATTAGTCTCCAGTTACGCCAATTTTCTCCTCTTTAACCCTTCCTACTATCAAAGTACAAATTGTGTGATAACATTTTGGCGTCGTTGCCAGGGAACACTGAGTCAATCTTCCTAAAAACGACACTTTTTCGGTAAGCCTTTCCTCGAGAATATTTGTCTTACAAGCTTACCTGGCGACTCCACTAAGGGTGATTCCCTTATCCTTTTGATAGTTTCAAGAAAACTATTTGGCGACTTCACAAATGATGACCCTAGTGGGCGTCAGTACATACCCCCTTCTACTACTGTAATTCCTATTATCCCTGCAAATCGTCTTACCACTGCAAATCCTCGTAAGTGGTCTCATAAACATCTTTTTGACTCCTTTGATCTAGATAATACCCATGGAGGAATACATGATCTACCCAAGAAGGCTAACTCCTGGATACCTACGTTTTCAGGAGAGAGGGGATCATATGGTAACTCACATTGGACCAAGTTCTGTGAGGGTTTTGACTTTCATCAATTTGGACAAGAACACCCTGTTGTCTTTATGAGACTTTTTGTAAGCTCACTCACTGGAAGTGCTAGGAAATGGATTGACACTCAACCAAGTGGGAGCTTCAAGAACCCCGAGGACCTAGAATAGGATTTCAAAGAGAAGTGGTGTAAATAAGAAAATGTACACTTCTTTTACTCCCAATACATCCAAATTTTCAAAGGAACCAAAGAGAGCATTAGGGACTTCAATTATAGGTTCAAGCTTCTACTTAAAAAACTCCAACCCAACTTTAACTCGGAAAGTGCTATTTTCCAGCATTACTTGGACTCCTTAGAGGGAACTTTGCAGTTCACCCTCAAGCAACGATTACTCTCAAGCTTAGACGAAGCACAAGAAGTTGCTTATCAAATCGAGGAAAACCTTAAATTCCATGACTCTATCCATCAGATTAACCTTTTATACAACAACGACTCCTGGGAAACAAATGATGAGAGCATTGTGGAACCGGAACCTAACCCCCCAGAGATCCTTGGGGTGGAATGTAGTGCCTGTTATCGCACAATTTGTAGTTTAGGTCAAAAGGCTTAAGGATACAGGTCAAACTGGCGAAACAGGAACCTTCCCCACCCAATGTCACCTCGATGGGGAGGTTCTTTCTATTTAGGGAGGTTAGCCCAGGGGAGACGTCCCCGGTAACCTGGGGTTTTGAAGAGGCTGAGATACAAGGTTAGAGTTAAATTCCCCCCCTCACAGGTTACCACCAGAAACAGAAGGTCCGACTAATCAGCCAATGATGAAGTATAGTCCCAAATGAGAACACCTGCACGTAACAAAGCAACAATAGAAAAATATGTGCACAGGCTATATACAAAGGGTTAGCACTTCATATGACCATCTGATATAATTTAAGCAATGTGAAGCAATAGATATCAATGAGATCAACATTTTGTCAATTATCTATGGAAAGAGCATTAATTCATCAATAACTATCAAGATGACAAAGCCAATAATGTATTCAATTAACACTTCAATCAATAAATGCTTTAGATCATCACTCAATTGCTTATAAAAGTAAAAAAGCTAGTTGCGCCAACTATGACGTCAGCCTTAGTTAGGGTTAGGGTTAGTCAGGGTTTCAAGATTTAGGGTTTAAAGAGTTGTTTTGTACACTAAAGCTTCAACATTGGAGATCAAATCAGTGCTTTAGGGTATATGGAGTCAAAAATAAGGGCACAAGGTCTCGGAAGGATGATAACTCAGAGACTAGAAGGTAGGGTTCTATGGTGCTGCAAAGGCAGGGCCCTAGAATCAAAACCCTAGGGGAAAGAAGCTCATTCCGGTGTTGCTTAAGCAAGGCCTCATGCTCTTTCCTCCTTCTCTGAATTGACTTGGCAAAACGGTTAGCTTAAAGCATAAATCTAAGGGAGAAAGTGTTGTAATGACAAGGCTTTCAAACCCTAAAAGGTGAAACCCTAGGTGTAGGCAATCTAGGCCTAGGATGTCTCCTCTTTTCAATTTATAGACTTCAACGCTAGCTTAGAAGAAAGAGGACAAGTGTAGCAATGGCTAGGCTCTATCTCTTTTCTTCAATGGCTGAAAAATATTTCTCAACAAGGGGACATGTAACAATAACCTACTTGTGTGCTTGTTACCTAGGGTTTTAAATTAGCAATACAATAAGCAAATGTAAGAAATTATACCTACAACCATTCATTTAAGAAGTTTTGCATGAAAATTCACTTACATGTCATGAAGAAAAGCACAAGCAAACCCTAGTTGTAAACCTTCCTTGAGAGAAATGCCATAAATGCCAAGAAAAATCCTCCTTCAAAAGTTGCGCCTCACTGTAAACACCAAAACTACCCTAGTAGGGCGCAAAAAATCAGATCTCACTTCTGAGTGAGTTGTGTTATGTCCAAATGAGGGAAAAACATCCTCAATATATATCATCCAATGACCTTTAATTTAAAAATTAGGTCATTAAAATAGCCGACAAGGATGACTACCTAAAATCATACTATTTTCACATTAACTGCTAAGTAAAAGACATAAATGAGCAAAAGGTGGGACATCAAGCCCCTCTAAGGGAGACGTTGGCCCTTTTTGGGCTAGTCCAGCATCCAGAAGTCAGACGTTAGCCCTTTTAGGGCTCCTCCAAGCTGCCACACGTGCCAGTAATCCCATCAAACTACCACACACTCAAGATGACGTCCAAGTCTCCTGGGTGACGTCCTGTCCATCAAGAGGAAAATGTTCCATCTGAAGTGGGTCAAACCCCCTAGGCTGGGCTCAACCAAAGTGTCCTGGGTGGAACGTCCTTCTCTTTCTCGTGTGCAAAGGCTCATCATACCACTGTCATGTCTCTGCCCCTGATGGGGTCCCAACAACCATCTGATGGACTCTTCAGCCCCATGGAGGTCCGAGCTAATCATCTCCCCATGTGTACCGTCCACTGGTACCTGTCCATCGAGCATGGTCCTGCACATCAAAAAATTCACCCTCCATGGGCTCATTAGTCCTCGGGATCATAGCAATGTCAATCATATTTCATCATTAATTTTATCAAATACATGCATAAGACCCCTAACATATCATCTAATAGCTCAAAGACAGTACACTGATCTACTATACAAAGCTGAAGAAAAAGACAAGGTAACCTATTGGGCCAGCATCCATAAGAAGAGGAAAGTTCCCAAAGGATATCATTCAAGCCATGTAATACGAGGTGGTATGGTCTAGGGATGTCCAGACACAGTGAAAACCAGGGGTAGGTATCATCCATGGGTGCCTTTGTAGGAGGCGAGTTGTACCTGTCATGGATGCAGTTCTTTCCAAGCCCTTTATTGCCTTTATTCTTTCTTTTATTTATAACTTTTTCTTTCTTTTTGCTTCAAGGTCTGACTAGAGGACACTGCCTTGGCGTGGTGACTAGAGCTGACAGTGTTACCCACGAGTATTTTCGCAGAAATGATAAGGCTGGCTCGTGATGAGACCCCCTTTCCCTTGGCCATGCAACCAAGGGTCACTGCCCTGGCGTGGTGACCAGATAATGGCAATGTCATACTGCTAGATACCTATGAACATAATGGGCCGGCTCGTGATGAGACCTCCCATCCTCTTGGCTAGGTCTTGCTTTATTATTTTTCTTTGGGTCCCTTTTGTTTCTTATCGAGAGGTTTTTTATTGCCTTCTCGGGGATCCCTGGGCGAGGCATCTCTAGGTTTTATTTCCTATGGCTTTTATCTTTTACCAGCTGTTTTTACCTCCTGGGCCTTTAGCCCGTTCTTCCCACAGGATAAAGTGTAACCCCTCAAATAGGTCATCCTACTGCCCGGACTAGGGGAATTGGATAGATGAATGGGAGATAAGATGTAAAATGATAATATGGTGGGAGCGAACGATGGCTCTTCAAATCCCCCTTGGTGGCTAACCAAAACCTATGGATACAAGCTTGCTAGGGCACCCCGTTAATCCCCTCAACCATGGTCAAGTGGGTTAGTGTAAGATCCAAGCAGTTGTCAGAAATGTAAGGAAACTAATGCATACATCTAAAAGTTATAATGATCAAACATGACACATACCATGATACCTGGACCAATTACCTCATGGAGAAAGAGTCTTCTCCGATGCAAGTCCAAGTCGATGGTGATGGATGCTGCTGCTGCTAACAGGACAGGTCTGATGAAGAAGAAGAAGGATGGGCCCTCCAGGGCCATGCTCAGGTCAATCCTGCTCTCGGTACTCCATGTCTAGGACTTGTGGGCCTTGAGACATGATCTCCTAGTTATCCCTAGAAATCAGGGATAACAGTGCCTACCTAGGATGTGGAGCACACGTTTCACCAACATACAATATATTTCCTTATTCTCCCAAGAGAAAGAACCTCCTGAGAAAGTAGAACCCATTCAAAACATCTTTGCAACACACAAGGATGAAGAGGTTGAAGTTTCCCTACCACAAATTTACGAAGATGACCTTCTTGAAGAAGATTCTCCTTTTGTCCACCAAGTAGGAAGCATTGGACCAAGGTATGGAGAGACCACACCTTTCTATGTTACTCTTTGAATCAATGAATCCCTCCTTCATAACTGTGTCTTTGACCCAAACGCCACAGCCAACATTATGACTGAGAAGGTCATGCATCGGTTGGGTTTGAGTATATCACAGCCGAACACACAAGGATTCTTTGCAAAGGGAATTATCAAGGATTTGAATGTTGCTTTTGACTCTTTCCCTAACGCTCCTTTTACTATAGACGTGTTGGTAATAGATGCTTTGATCAATTGGGGTATCATATTCCACAAGGACCTTGTAGAATACCTGTCTGGGAATTTCCAAAACCAAGGATCCGAAGTTGTCATACCTCACCCTGAAGGAGGATTCTTCACCTTGCATAAAGAACCCATTATAGGATCCCTAGTTGAAACCCCTAATGAACCAGATGATCAGCTCCTATGTATTAACAATGACATTGATAATTTGTTCATTCAAGAGGCAAGTTTGGGAGGTGAAACTGCCAAAATACCTGAAGGATTATGGACTTTGGAGTTTGATGGATCTCATTCAAGTTCTGGGTTAGGGGTAGGTGTTGTCTTGACAGCCCCATCCCAAGAGACTTTCTATTACTCCTATAGACTTGAGTATCATTGTACAAACAACATCGTTTAATACGAAGCCTTGATCCTAGGTCACAACTTGGAAATTGATAAAGGTGTCACACACCTAAGGGTGATAGGGGATTCTGACTTGATAGTGTCACAAGTGTTATTGGACTTTGCTACCAAGAATGAAAAGCTGAAAAAATACCATGACTTTGCTCGATCAATTACAAAATCTTTTGAGATGGTGACAATCAAAGTCGTTCCCCGAGAAGAGAACCATGTGGCAGATGCCCTGGTTGTTTCCACTTCTACCTTACAACCTTGTGATGGTCCACTCCGAGACTTGTGCAAAATGGAAGTCTTGTTTAGGCCTTCTATCCCTGATAACCTTGAACACTGGCAAGTCTTTGAAGATGATGACCAAATCATTTGGTTCATGGAAAATAGCAAAGAGTTCACCGATTCACAAGTAAACATCCTGGCCGATTCCATGGACCTGGATGTGGTTAACCTTCAAAATAACGCCTTGCCTAAAGGATGTGTCCCTTTAGAACACCTCTTTGATAGACACGAAGTTTTCAAGGGAAAAAAGCCAAACAAACAAATAGATGAAGCCCTAGAACTCAACATTGGCATAGAGATGGACCCAAGGATGGTAAAAATAGGGAAAGGAACTACCGAGAAGGAAAGGATGGAAATTCTAAACCTCATAAGATAATACAAGGATACTTTCACCTGGAATTATGATGAATTAAAGGCTTATAGGGGTGATGTCATCCAACATGCTATACCCTTGACAACAGGAGCCAAACCTTTCCAACAAAAATTAAGCCACATCAACCCAAAGTAGGAAAACCAAATACAAAAGGAACTCCAAAAGATGGTTGATGCTGGCATCATAGCTCCCATTAGGTACTCATCATGGATGTCGAATTTGGTAGTTGTTTGAAATAAAAGAGGTGATATACGTTTGTGTGTTGATTTTCGAAACCTTAACCAATTATCCTTGAAGGACAACTATCCCCTCCCAAATATGGAACATTTGTTACAAAGGGTTATAGGGGTAGGGATGATGTCTATGTTGGATTGATTTTCTGGGTACAACCAAGTCTCGCTTAAAAGAGAAGATCACCTTAAAATGGCATTTACCACACCATGGGGAATATTTATGTATTTGAGAATTTCGTTTGGTCTTATGAACACCGGTGCTACCTTTCAAAGAGCAATGGATTTTGCCTTTAGGAATCTCATTCAGAAAATTATAGAGATTTACCAAGATGATCTCACAGTTGTATCAAAGGAGAGGAAAGACCACATATCACACCTCAGAATTGTTTTTGAACGATGTAGGAAGTATGGTATCTCCTTGAACCCTAAGAAATCTGTCTTCAGGATAGATAAAGGGAAACTTTTGGGTCACATATCCTCGGAAGGGGGAATTTCCATAGACCCTGAAAGGGTTCAATCTATTAAATATGTATGTCCCCTAGCCAATAAGAAGTCCTTGCCATCTTTCTTCGGAAAAATAAATTTCCTTCGAAGATTTGTCCCAAACTTTGCTGAAAGGATAAAACGCATGAGTATTTTACTAAAGAAGGATACTGTGTTTAGATGGGATGATAAAGCTATCAAATCTTTTGAAGACATAAAAGACGCTATCTCTCAAACCCCAGTCTTGATTAGTTCTGATTATTCACGAGATTTCATAATATTCTCTTTTGCCTCCCAGGACACCATTGCAGGTGTCTTACTGCAAAAGGATGCTGACGATTATGAACACCCAATAGCCTTCATGAGCAAAGTCCTTAGGGATTCAGAGTTGAATTATTCTATTACAGAGAAGCAAGCTTATGCCTTAGTGAAATCCCTCAAGCATTTTAGGAACTACGTGGAATCTAACAAAATCAAGGCTTATGTCCCTTGCCCGACAGTGAAGGATGTCTTGTCACAACAAGATTGTATGGGTACTAGGGGAAAGTGGGTCTCCAAAATCCAAGAGTATGACTTAGAGATAAAACCCACCAAGATTATAAAGGGATAGGGTCTGGCCCAGATGCTAACTAAGAGCAACCAAGAGGCCATACAAATGGGAGAAAGTGAAAAGATAAATGTGGTAGTCAGTGAGTTAGAACATGACGAGTGGTATTCCGATGTCATATACTACCTTAAGAATTTATCATGCCCGGATCACCTAGTGGACTACAAAAGAAGGGCTTTGAGACTTAAGGCTATGAAATACTGTCTAACCAAAAATGGGCTTGGGTGGAAGGATCTCGATGGAGTTCTCCTTAGATGTGTCAATAGAGAAGAAGCTGAGAAGCTGTTGAAAGAATTACACTCTGGATTTTGTGGTGGACATTTCGCAGCTCGTACTACTGCCCACAAGATCCTAAGAGCCAGATTCTATTGGCCAATATTTTATTTTGATACTCACTGATATGTCGGATCTTGCCAGCCTTGCCAATACTGCACCAATAAACCAAGACTCCCGGCACAACCTCTAAAACCTATAGTGGTAGAAGCTCCTTTTCAACAGTGGGGGATGGATTTCATTGGGGAGTTTAAAGACAATTCGAGTAATGGCTACCGGTGGATTTTAACAGCTACAAATTATTTTACTAGGTGGGTAGAGTCTATCTCCACAAAGAAGGCCACTGAGGAAGTAGTCATGAACTTTTTGGAGGAACGAATCATAACCAGGTTTGGTGTCCCATCCAATATTACCACAGACAATGCCAAGGAATTCAGTTCTCATGCACTAGAAGAATTTTGTTTCAAGTATGACATTGTTCTATCTCATTCCTCCAACTACTATCCACAAGGAAACGGATTAGCAGAATCTAGAAATAAGAACCTTATGAATATTATCAAGAAGGTTGTAGGGGAAAACAAGAGGTCTTGGGATAGCAAGATTAAATACGCCTTGTGGGCTGATCGAATAACAACAAAGACCTCAACGGGAAGAACCCCTTTTGAGCTGGTGTATGGGTTAGAAGCAAAACTTCTTGGGAACCTCCAGATCCCCATCCTCCGTTTTGCTCAGCAATATACTACCGATGGAGAAGCAATCCAAGGGAAAGTTAACTAGTTAATAGAGTTGGATGAGTCTAGAAGAACCGCCCTGAGCCAAATAGAAAGAAACCAAGAGAAGATCAAGAACACCTTCGATCACAATGAAAAAGAGAGAGATTTCACTGAAGGAGATCTAGTGTTGCTATGGGATAAGAGAAGGGAGAAACCTAGTATGAACAAGAAGTTGGATGGACTATGGATAGGTCCTTACAAGATCATGAGTCCTGCAGGGACAAACTCTTTCAATCTAGGGACCATGGAAGGAGAAACTCTGAAGTTACTAGTGAACGCTTTGCACATCAAGCGTTACTACCCTCCAGCAGCATGATAGGTGAGTGCAGGTAAGTAGGTAGGCATTTGCATTCATTGTATATACCACTTGCATTTCATGCTAGAGTAGTTTGTATTTCCATTTGTATATATGCTTGCTTTTATTTTGTATTATATGTATATGAGCCGGGGGTGATATCACCACCCCAAATGATTGCTAACAGTATTATGTTGAGATCAAGCAGGTCACAGGTTATGCCAGATATGTTGAGGTTCTCATGCGTTCTACGGTGAGAACATGTCCCCGAGGTTGAGCCAGATGTTATCCCCTAACCTAGGGATAACTAAGGAGATTGTCTTGAGGCACATATGTCCTAGACATGGAGTACCGAGAGCCAGATCGACTTGAGCATGGCCCTAGAGGGCCCATCCTTTCATTCTTCAGCGCCTCCACTTTGTCAGCAACAGCAGCATCCATCACCTTAGCCTGGTCCTACAGCAGAGATGGATCTTGCTCCATGAGGTAATGAGTCCGGTTATCATGGTATGTGTCACTCTAATCCTCAAAACCTTTGAATATGTGCATTTAATTCCTTTTACTTCTAACGTGTGCTTGGACCTTATGCCTTTCCACTTGATCATACCTGGGGGGAATGAAAGGATGCCCTAGTAATTTGATACCCATAGGGTTTGAGTTGCCAATGGGGGGATTCATGAAAGGCCATCATCCTCTCCCACCATACTTACCACTTTTCATCATTTTCCCGCTCATCTATCCCATTACACTAGTCTAGGCATTTGGTTGGCCAAATATCTAAGGGTTGTATCTTACCTTGTGGGAAGAAGGGGCTAAATGCCTAGAGGGTAAAAGTAGTTGGCAAAAGATAAAAGCCAAAAGAATAAAACCTTGAGATGCTTCACCCAGGGATCCCCGAGAAAGCAATAAAAGGCTTCTCAGCAAGAAACAGAGGGACCCTTAAAAAAATAATAAAACAAGACCTAGTGAGAGGATAGGGGGTCTCATCACGAGCCAGCCTATTAGTTCCATGGGCATGTAGCGGTATGACACTACCAACAAATGGTCACCACGCTAGGGTAGTGGCTCTTGGTGGCATAACCAAGAGAAAGGGGGTCTCAGCACGAGCCAACCTTCTCATTTCTGTGAAATGCTTGTGGGTAACATTGCCACCACTGGTCACCACACCAGGGCAGTGTCCCCTAACTAGCCTCTTGAAAGAAAAAGAAATAAGAATAAAAGATAAAAGGCATGAAAGGGCTTGGAAACATTTGCATCCATGACAGGTGCAGCTCACCCTCTACAGAGGCACCCACATGTAAGCCATACATTTCCCTGCTATCACTGGACCCCTTGCCCATACATCCCTTACCACTTCATCCACTCACATGGCCAAGATTTGACTTCTCCTAGAAACATCCCATGTTCAATGAGCATCATCCCAATAGGACGTCCTAGCGTTCCCTCCAAACTTGGCTTGCAGATTAGTATAATGTCTGAGCACTTGTCTAGGTAAAGGGGGTTTTATGCACATGTTTAATAACTTGATGATTAGATGTGATTGAAATTACTATGATCCCTGTGACTTATGAGCTAATGGAGGGCGTATATGTTGATGTTGCAGGGCCACACCTGATGGACAGGTACACATGGGGCGATGATTAGTTCAAACCTCCATGGGGCTAAAATCCCACCAGATGGATGTTGAGACCCCAGTAGGGGGCATAGATAGATTAGAGGATTACACCAGAGATAGAGGAAGACGTTTCACTAGGGACATCCTAGCAGGCCTGGACCTAGGGGGGTTGTGCCTTTTCGACCATGATGTAGGCCTTGGAAGGCCCACGACGTCACCCAGGTCACCCATGACTTCATCCAACATTTTGAGGTATTTTGGAAGCAGTTGTGTGCCAAGTGGCACGTGTGGCAGGTTCCTAAGGCCCAAGGAGGCCTAACGTTTTGCTCCAAGAGGCCAACGTTGCCCAAAAAGGGCCTAACGTCACCCTAAAAGGGCATGACGTCACCTTTACAATATTTTTAGGGTTTAATTATGACATTTAATGTAAAAACTAGATATTATTTGTAACTGGCCATGTTGACCTTTTTGACCTAATTTTGGTCATTTGTATTGTATAAATAAGGGGAAAATCCTCCTTATTTTTCATCATCTTTCACTGACACTTAGTGAGGTCTGAAATTTGAGCCCTATCTAGGGTTTATTGGCTGAAAGTTTAGGCGCACTTGTTGAAGGAGGCTAATTTTGGAGTATTTTTGGCAATTTTCTTGGTGGAGGTGTTCAACTAGGGTTTTGTTTGATGATTCTTGATGTATGTAAGTAAGATTTCTGCAATTCTTCTTAATTGAATGGTTATGGTTATGTTTATCTTGCATTTACATTAAGATTATGAAATTGCTTGCTTAAAACCCTAGGAAGTCTAGCACATGTTATTGTCCTAGATTCAAGAGCTTTTACCTACTAGATTTTGCCAAGAAGCCGATCTCCTTGAAGCTATTGCTAAGGGCCCTGCCATTGCAACACCCTAGCACTTGTTGTTTCATCTTAGCCGATTTTTTTTGCTTCATCCTTGAGTTAGAGAGGGAGAAAATCTACTAAGGCCTAGGTTTACCTACACCTTTGTAGCTAGTTTCCCCTTAGGGTTTGATAATTGGAACCTTGGGTCACCAACACTCCAATTCATCAAGCTCTCTTGTCTTTAACTCTTCTATTATCATTTATCTTCAACGTTTGCAGCCACTTTATTGACTCCATTTTCCCTAAGAAATCACTAGTCTAAGAACTCCTTTGAGTATTTTGATCAAAGAACCTTCAAAACCTATTCTTCAAACAACCTACTCACACTTTCTAACCCTAGAATAGCTTGATCTACTAACCTACTTGTTGTTGTTATTAAAGTAAGTTGCAGTATTAAAAGCTCATAAAGCAATTGTAAAGGCTGAATTATAGTTTGTCCTATGTGCTTCTATCAAATGCTAATGATATGACTTCAATGGTTAATGGTTTTTAGTCATTTTGAAGCTAGTCTTAAGACATTTTATCTGAAGTATTACTCTATAAACATTGTTGTTATAAGATTTTTGTTGACTTCATTATAATCAACAAATTTCCTTGTTTAAGAAATTCAATGGTTTTATGAAATGCTAACCAGCAAGTGCTCTTGCAAATATATAGTTTTCCTGTTGCTTTGTTCCGGGTAGGTACACTTCTGGCATATCATATCTTAATTGGTTATTTAACCGGAATTTCCGATCGGTGGTGACTTGTGAGAGGGGATGTTTTACCTAGCTACTTTCCCTTTGCCTTCTCAAAACCCCAGGTCATCGGGGATGTCTCCCCTGGGCCTACCATCCTAAATAGAAAGAGACTTCCTATTGAGGTGGCAGTGATAGGATTAGTCTCTAGTTACACCAATTTGCTCCTCTTTAACTCTTCCTACTATCAAAGTACAAATTGTGCGATAACAGACACGATCTATCATTCTGGAGATTTTGGTGGTAGATGGAGGCTTCTAGAGGTGAGGCCGAAATCTGGGTGATTTAGTCAACCAGGGGGCGCAAACCAGTTGAGGGTTTGCTCAATTGGAGGGGCAGAACTCCACCTCTCAGCTTGAAACTTTGTCAGGGTGATTTTACTAGCCCGATCTACATTCCAGGAAGGTTTGGAAGCATTTGGAGCACAGGAAGAGGAGGGTCAAAACTTAGGGGTTCATCAACAGTTAGGGCAGTGCACAACTCAGCCAGTTGGAGGGGTTTTGCAGCATAGTGGATTAGTATCTCATCCCATCAGTCTTCTATTGCCGTTGTTGGCCTTTGGAGACTTGGATCTTCTCTTCAGAGAGCCTTTGGGAGGCTATTATCATTGTATTGATTATTATTGTATGGATTGGCAACCCATATTTGTTATTATTGGGGTTTTCTTCCAGATCTGCAGATCTCTTGTTCGAGGATCTATCTACTATCTAAATAAAGGTCAGATCTGACATTATTGGTCCTATACTAGTGTTCTTTATTGCATCTTGGCTTGTTTGCGTTGTATGCTTCAGATCGATTGTTCCATTGCTTAATCAACGTCACATAAACCCTAATGCGCAACCCCATGAGTAAACCTGCAAACACATAAGCAAACATAACAAACAATGAGCAGTTAGTGTTCCAAGAAAAAGGATTGGCTTGGGAATATTACAGTGGTATCAGAGCGTTGATCCTCCCAGCCAGTGGGAATTAGCACATGCAGAAGTTCAGTGGTATTTACATGGGCAGACATAGGAAGCAGAAAGGTGAGATAGAGGCAGAGATGGAGGGTTTAGGTGAAGATAGTGAGCCACAGATTCTAGCAGGTTTTGCCAAGGAGTTACAACACTCCATAAATCAGACAAAAAGTGCACTTGTACACCATCTATAGGAGAACCGGGAAGCCATGCGTAGGGGACAGTTTGAAATGAGAGAGACTCTGGAAAAGGTGAATACTAGTCAGAAAAGGCTTGTGCAACTCCTATTATAGATGACCCATGCAGGAAAGGGACCAGAGGCTTATGTAAACAGGGAAGCTACTGGATCTCATGGGGGAACTAGACCTTAGTAGGAGCATAGCCCTCATTATAATACTAAGGGACAGAGTTATGGAGGTGGAGCTCATCAAGGGCCAACACACAGTAGGATCACCCCTAGACTGTATCTACCCAGATTCCTGGATAACTAGCCACAACGCAACTATGAGGATGAAATTGAGGACAACTTTGAGTAGTATTCCAGGGAGTATCATGCCTTGAGTGTAGGATTCTAGAGGCAAGTCACGCTGGATCAATATTGTGTAATCAAGTTTTGGGGTAAGCCTAAGCAGTATCAAATGCCAACCTATGAATTGGAACGCGGGGCAGGCAAGATGAAAATTCCTTATTTTGATGGATCTTCTAAGGTGACTGTGCAAGCATGGGTGTAGAAACTTGATACCTACCTACATCTTAACCCCATGAGGGAGATGGATGCCATCAAGCTTGCCACCATGTACTTGGAGGGAAAGGCTCATGATTGGTGGTACCATGGGTTGACCACACTTATTTACAATCAGATCACATCCTATACAGAGTTTACACAGAGGCTCATTGACAGGTTTGACCAAGGGGATCCAGAGCTACCTTTTAGGGAACTCACCTAGCTTAGACAGACAGGATCACCGGAGGTTTACATAAAAGAGTTTCAGAGGATATAAGTTATGGTACAGGATGTGTCTCAATCGAGACTTATGATGCTCTTCACAGAAGGGTTGATGGAGCCCTTGAGGGGTTGGGTCAAGGCTTTTAAGCCTACCAACTTGCATGATGCAATATGGAAGACCAAGGACTTAGGATCAACAACAAAGGCAAGATTCACCTCTAGACCTCCTCTAAACCAATGGGGTAGAGACCAAAGACCTCCTATGAACCAAGGAGGGAGATACCCAAGGTGGTTTGACCAGGTGTTAGCAACAATTTTTGTCTTGGGCACAAAAGTACCCAGGTCTGCAGGTTGCACGAGAAGCACCCAAGCGTAGCACAGAAAAATCTCATTTCAGGTTACAAGTCAAGCGAGCGGGCGAAGTTTTGTTGTCAACGACCGAGATCCATCTATAGAGTTGATCGACGGTCATCGGGATTTCGGGGCTACCAAGTTACTCGAGATATAGCACAAGAGATAGCACCTATATTTCAAGACAAAATCTGGGCCGTCTGATCTAGTTGGGGCAGGTGGCAGCCAATCGACATTTTAAGAGACAAGGGATCTCTCATCTACTGCAGCTGAAATTGCCGAAATGCGAAATGTCGAAGGTACCTTTGAACTTAGCCCATGGTTTTAGCACCAGGTCACGTCAAGTGAGCCTGTGAATGGAGGTGGCCCCCCTTTTAATGATAAAGCCATCTCGATCGTTCATCTGAAAGACACGCGGCGTAAGATCTGAGCCATGGGTGGGGCCTTTCGGGACTTTCATAGTGAAGCCGCTAACGTCATCTCAGTCGTTCAATCTAGGGATGCGTGGCGCAAGATCTAGTCACGTCGGCATATTGGCATTCGAGAGTTTGAAGGGTAAAGGTTCCTCATCATCTCACATCTCGAAACCCTGAACCCTGAAGCGCCGAAAGCGCCTAGATTCGGGCCCACAGTTTTGGCGCCTGGTCACAAAGGAACAGGCCTGGAGAAGGGGCGCTAACGTTTATCATTTGGCAAGGCGGGTCTCGAGGCACCGAAAGCGATCTTAGCCGTCCATCCCGCAGGGACACGTGATGCGCGATTAGGCTCTTTGCCTTTTCGCCCATCGTGACTACAAAGCACAAGGCGCAGCTCCTTCATATCCCCGAGACGCGAAGTGCCGAGAGCGTCCAGGACCCGAGCCCACAGTATCACGGAGAAGTCTCAGCCGTCCATCCAGAGGAACACGTGGTGTGCGATTAGGCTCTTCGCCTTTTCGCCCATCGCGACTTCGAAGCACAAGGAGTAGCTCCCTCCCATCTGCGAGACGCGAAGTGCCGAAGGCGTCCGGGACTGGGGCCCACAGTATTGACGAATGAGTTCAGGACCGTCAGATCAGAGAGGGATGCGTGGCGCCCAATTAGGCCATCTCGACATTTCGCCCATCGCAACTTTGAAGAGCAAGGATCAGCTCCTTCCTATCCACGAACCCCAAAACCCCGAAAGCGCCTTTGAGGATAAGTGCAGGGTCATGGCCCGTGATCACTTGGGAAATAGAAAGAGTTGCGCAAGAGGGGCCAAAAGCGTTGAGTTTAGTCACAGAAGGGATCGTCGCAATCTCCAGGTGCCAATTCGATTCGGTCTCAATCTTGGTTCCTTCTGGGAGTAAATGAAGGTGGGAGGAGGTGATTGAAACCTCTCCTCACTCATTAAGTGTAAGGTATGGAGGATCTGGCAAGCAGTCTGCCCGAGATGGTCCTGTGTGCCGATTTTTTCCAAAGAAGCCATGTCGAGTCCTCGACTAGCCAGAGAAGTTTGCACACACTAACTCAGCACTTAATGGCTCAACTACCCCCCTTGCAAGAGCCATGCACAGTTAAGGTGACGTCTGACGAAGGATATCCGTCCGAGTTTGACTGAAGGGATGCCACGCCCTGGAGGTCCGAGCATGCCTCTGTTAGGCGAATTTTTCTGAGTATATGAACTCAGTTTTTGTATTTTGTTAGGCATCTATGGTTGAGCAAGGCTCCCGATTGTAAAAGATTTAACGAAGCACTGGTTATTCTGGTTATGCATTGACTCTTGAGACTTCTTGCTTTATGAATGTCAGTTTCTTTCATATCTTTGTTTGCACTGTGTTAGAACAACTCGGAATTGGAGGATCCAGTCGAGTTGTAGCTATTATAGGATGATGTAGGTTGGATCATTGTAACAGTTGCGTTGTCTCTAATCAGTCTTGTGATTTTCTCAACGCTGAATGACTTGGAATTAGAGGATCCAGTCAAACCACCCCTTCAGTTCCCCAAAACTCTGAACCAAGAGGATCTTGCATTTAGAGTTTTTCTTCTGCAAACTACTGAAAGGCCTGTTGCCCGAGGTAGTTTTGCTCACTCCTCTCACCAAGTCTTCCACCAGCTCATTTTACAATCAACCCACTGATTGAAGTTAGATCAAGACCTCCTTTGTTCTTTACATACCAGACCCGGTCCCCGAGCTAGAGTGATTCCGTCCTGGGTCTCTAACCATTTGATCATCCATTAAACTTATCGTGACATAAAACTGATGGGCCTTGGGCTCTGCTCTTGTCGCAATCCAGGAGTGACTTCTGACGCCAACACCGGGGAAGGGGTAGGATGGATGAGCCCACTAGGAGGGAATTGGGGAGGAAGCAGTTGTGCTTCACCTACAAAGAGCCTTGGGATCCAACACACAAATGCATGGGTAAGGGAAAATCTCACTACATTGAGGTGATCTCGGATGATGAGGAGGAGGAAGATTTCGGCCATCTACATAACATAGAGGCAGAGGCCACAGGACAAGCAAAAGAGGAGGATGCAAGTCACGACCTTGCAGCAGATGAAAATGTGACGCTTGCGTCCATCAGCGGGGTACCTAAATTCAACACTTTTAGGATGAGAGGGGTGCTACAAGGGAAAAAGGTCTCAATCCTCATTGATGGGGGTGCCTCACACAACTTCATTGATTCATCCCTACTACAAAGAAGACACATACCGACAGTTGAGTTTGAGGGATTTCGTGTGGAGGTAGTAGGGGGTGCACCATGCCTTGTGACAAATACATTCCAGGAATGAAGCTTACGTTGGACATACATGATTTGGCACAGGATTTCTATGTTATGGACCTTCCAGACACCAACATCGTCCTTGGAGTACAATGGCTTAGTACATTGGGGCCAATCACCACAAATTAAAAAACCATGGAAATGTCCTTTACAGAAGAAAATTGGAAAAAGGTGGTTCTTGGGGGTATGACAGGAAACACACAGAGAGTGGTGACAACAAAACGCATGGAGGCCATCTTCAGGAGGGAAGACATTGTTTATGCAACAGAGTGTAGAATATTAGTCAGGGTAGATAAGAAGGGGGAAGCTCATTACTCACCATAGATCCATAAAATCATTGACAGGTTGTAATGTTCCCAAGCCAATATGCCAAGAACATTGTGTTTTCAATGATTTTTTAAATGTTTTCTAGTTGTGGCATTTCGTCAAACACTTTGCTTATTATAGTCCTTTAGGTTTCACTAGGGATTATATTGATGGATTTTATGTGTGTTTGTAGCAATAATCAAGATAGATACAGTAATGGAACATGCCTCAACCAATTGCAAGATCAATAACACAAACGATAACTCAAAATACCAAAGATCTGATATTATTCATAATACAAGAGACCCTGATACAATGGATCTGCAGATATGGTACAATATAGCTAAGATCTAGGAGATAACTCTCAAGCAAGATCAAGAAGACAAGATACCAACCTCCAAAGGCCACCTGGCTACAATAGATGAATACAAGGTGAGAACCGGGCCGTATGAAGTGCCAAACCCCAAGACTGGCTAAGTCACACCCTGCTGGAAGACTAAATACCCTCAATAATTCGGACCTACTGATCATGGCCCCCAAACACTCTGATGAAGATGCCTAACTGTAGATTGAGGTGAGTAGAGTCCCCACTTGAAGTCTCAGACCTGTTATCGCATTGTTTGTAGCTAGGTCGAATGGCTATAAGATAGAAGGCCAAACAGGCGTAACAGGAACCTATCCCACCTAATGTCACCATGATGGGGAGGTTCTTTCTCTTTAGGGAGGTTAGGCCCAGGGGAGACATCCCTGGTAACCTGGAGTTTTGAAGAGGCAAGAGTCAAAAGGACAAAGGTAAAGATCCCCCTTCACAGGTTACCACCAAAACAGACAATCCCGACTAAACAGCCAATAATGAAGTTAAGTCCCAAAGAAGAACACCTGCCTGGAACAAGGAAACAACAAACCAATATATGCAGGCTATGATTCAATGGGTTAGTACTTCATAAGTCTATCTGATATCAATATATAAGCAATTATAACAATAAATATTGACGAAGTCAATGTTTGTTAATGCAACAATGAAATAATATCACTTCACCAATAAATATCAAGATGATGTAGCAATCAATGTATCCAATCAATCCTTATTCAATAAATGCATCAAACCATCATCCAACTGCCTAATAAATGAAAGTTGATGCATCAAGATGAAATAACCAAGTATGACGTCAACAACTTAGGGTTAGCAGTTAGTTAGGGTTTCAATTTAGAAAAGAGTTTTGAGAGTTGTTTGATCACTTTCACTTCAACGCTGGAGGTCTAAGATCAATGCCTTTGGGCTAATGGAGTCAATTTAATGGAGGACGCAAGGGTTGAAGGAGGATAACTAAGGACTAGAGGGAAGAGTTCTGAAGTGCTGCTATGGCAGGGCCCTAGAATCAAAACCCTAGGGGAGAGAGGCTCACTCCGGTGTTGCTAAAGCAAGGCCTCATGCTCTCTCCTCCTTCCTTAGGTTAACTTGGCAAAGAGGGCTAGCATGAAAGATAAATCAAAACAAGAGAGTGCAATGAGGGAGAGTGTTGCTATAGCAAGGCTCTATCATCAAACCCTGGAAGAAAAACGACCCTAGGTTTAGATAACCTGGGCCTGGGACCTCTCCTCCTTCTTGACTTCTGGAAAGTACGACTAGCTCAAGGAGAAGAAGAAATGAGAGTGTAGCTATGGCTAGGCTCTTTCTTTGTCCTTCAATGACTGAAAATTTGTAATGATCCCAAGCCAAATTTTTCGCTTGGAATCACTAACTACCACTGATTTGTTGATGTGCAAGTGTTTATTGAGTTATTAAGTGCATACAAGATTCATCCAACACATGAAGATCACAATACATTCAAGATATAGAAGCA
>ML802700.1:162109-176090 GCA_009831015.1 Picea engelmannii | reverse complement strand
ACTCATGGAGGCGGGTGGGAGGGATAAAATCCTGCCAAGTCCATCTCTGAGGAAAGTACTCAATCCACTTCAGGAAAGGGTCAAGAAAAGTCCAAGGTTCAGAACACTGACTCAAAAGGTCGGCACACTGGCTACCTAAGACGCTCTCATACCGTGAAGTCTGGGAAGGGATTGACAAAGATGTATTAGACGATTGGCAAATTCTCAAGGGATAGTTGAAAAACTGAGAAGATACACTTGAGATTGTAATATTTAACCAACCCTTGGACTCTAGGGTTTGTCTAAGAGGAAACTCTATATAAAAGATATACTTCCCGACTACACCTTTAATGGAAAAGCAAGGTAAAGTAATAACAGGTGGCTGGAGTGAGAAGTCATGGGAATCCTTCTTTAGGCAAACAATGTTCTTACTTGTATCAAAATCTGAGCACAGTGGTGGTTGGCAATCATCTTCATGGAGAGAATCCAAGTGCTCAGAAGGGTACTCATAAAAAATCTCAAGGTAAGACTAAAAATCATCAGGAGAACAAGGTACTAGGTCATCCTTGGTTTTTTTGAAAAGTACGGGTGGAAATATCATCTCCTTGTTGCCACTGGTCAAAAGTAATCTGTTGTGATAATTGCAAGGGCAACACTTGGAAATGACTCTCAGTGTCATAGATGGGATCCAGGTCATAACCAACTATATCCCACCTACGTCTCCCAACATGTATAAACTCATCAATGTTATCAACAATGTCACTATCTGTGTCATAACATGCATGGTTTGAAACATTTGAAAACTCATTCTCCTCCTCATTTCCTTCATCATAAAGTAAAGCATCATCAAAAACTAGGGGAGGAGGGCAACTTACTGTTTCTTCTTGTGCAAGGGCTTCGAGGACTTTGGCATTTTCATCATGTGTTATGGTCTCATCCTCTGGAACTATCCCTCCATTTTTAGTTGTGCAGCACAGAAGGTCTAATTCTTTTGGGAATTCCATTTCTCCTTCATTTTCTGAATCATGCAACAAGGTGTCATCAGAATCCTGAACTGGAAAGTTACTAACCTCATCTTCTTTTTGTTGTGTAAGGAAAACATGCTCTTGGATTGCTTCGTCAGAGGGAGGGGCACAGGTTGATACTTCATCATTTTGTCTGGGTTCCATCTCCTCAACCATGTCTTCAGCAATTGCTTGTGGAATGATGGTTTGTTCCCCTTCTTCTTGGAAATCATCAACGAGGTTTTCATGTGAAAACAAACTTTCCATACTAAGAGTACCTGAGGCGAAGAGGTCTTTTATCCCGGATAAGGAGATGTTTCGTTCAATTCTTCTAGCCATGTTGTAAGCTTCATTGAGCATCCTTGGGCCCCTTTTACTGAGGGGAAAGCCTAGGTGTGTCAGGACTGTATGGGTATAGAGATGGACAATATACTTGGCTTCAGAACGATGGATTCTAGGAATCTGACATAGAGTGCACTCAAACCTACTCTGGAAGTCAAAAAGGGTTTCATTCTCAGCTTGTTTTATATGCTCGAATCTTTTTAGCAATACTGAGATGTCTCCCAATATTATGCCCCATTCTTTGAGAAAGACTTCTTCTAGCTGGTTCATGGAGGTGATGCCAGCATCGGGAAGATCATCATACCATATTTTAGCATTCTCGTGAAGAGTGGTGGGAAAAATTTTCATCACTACATCTTCGGCATCATCATCGACAGGATGGAGTCCAAAATAAGAATAAAAATCATTCATATGAAAGTCATCTCTTTCCCCATCGCTACCAATGAATCTAGGGAGCCATCTTCCTTCTATCGCGGGCATTTGTCATGGGTGATTTTGCTCATGTCTAAAGGCTTGTAATTTTCGGGATCCCATTGTGAAGTCATTGTTGGCTTCGTCATCAGTGGAGTTGCCGGATAGTTTTCTTGAAACTATCAAAGAAATAGGGAAAACACCCTAGTGGAGTCGCCAGGTAAGCTTGTAGGATAAGGCTCTGAAGCAAGGCTTACCGAAAAGGTTTGTCCTTTTGAGGAGAATTGACTCAGTGTTCCCCAACAACGGCGCCAAAATGGGGCATCCTGGAGCAAAACGTTAGCCCTCATTGGGCCTCTCCAACCTGCCACACGTGCCAATGCTGCCTAATCTGCCTCCCAAGGCATCCATGAAGCTGGGTGATGTCATGGTCAAGATGGTGACATCCTAGGCCTTCCAAGGCCAACATTCCACTGAAAAGGGGTCATTCCTCCTAGGTCTAGTTCTGCCAAAGTGCCCCTGATGGGACGCCCTCTTCCTCTCAAGCGCAAAACCTCTGACCATCCTCTGCCCTGTCTCTGCCCCTTGATGGGGTCTCAGCATCCATCTGGTGGGCTCTTCAGCCCCATGGAGGTCCGAACTGTTCATCTCCCCATGTGTACCGGTCGAAATGGTACTTGTCCGTCAGGTATGGTCCTGCACATGATCAAAGGCTACGCCTTCCATGGGCTCATCAGTCACAGGGATCATAGCAATGTCAATTACATTTCATCATTAATATTATCAAACATATGCATAAAATCCCTAATACATCTACCAATAGCTCAAAGACATTACACAAGCCTGTAATACAAGTCTAGGAAAAGGGCCAAGGTGTCCTATTGGGCTAGTGTCCATAGGAAAAGGAAAGTTCCAGAGAAACCCCATCTAAGCCATGTAAGTGGGTGATGTGGTCAAGGGGAAGTCCAAACATGTGGGTGCAATAAGGGCCAAGGATGCAATGTGTTACTTGTGGGTGCCTTTGTAGAAGGTGAGCTGTCCCTGTCATGGATGCATTTTTTCCAAGCCCATTTTTGCCTTTATTATTTTTATTCTTTTATTCTCTATTCGTTTTCTTTTTGTTCAAGAGCTAACCAGGGGACATTGCCTTGGCATGATGAGCAGAGCTGACAACGTTACCCACAAGTACTTTCGCAGAAATGAGAAGGCTGGCTCGTGATAGGACCCCCTTTCCCTTCGCCATGCAACCAAGATTCATCGCCCTGGCGTGGTAACCAACTAATTACAATGTCATACTACTAGGTACCCATGGACCTGATAGGCTGGCTCGTAATGAGACACCCTATCCTCTGACTAGGTCCTGAACTTTTATTTGTTTTCTTTTTGTTCAAGAGCTAACCAGGTGACACTGCCTTGGCATGGTGACTAGAGCTGACAGCATTACCCACAAGTACTTTCACAAAAATGGGAAGGATGGCTCGTGATAAGACCTCCTTTCCCTTGTCCATGCAACCAAGATTCATTGCCTTGGCATGGTAACCAGCTGATGGCAATGTCATATCGCTAGGTACCCATGAACCTAATAGGTTGGCTCGTAATGAGACCCCCTATCCTCTGACTAGGTCTTGTTTTATTAATTCTCTGGGTCCCTCTTGTTTCTTGCTGAGAAGCTTTTTATTTCTTTCTCGAGGATCCCTGGGAGAAGCATCTCGAGGTTTATTCTTAGGCTTTTATCTTTTACCAGCTTTCTTTTACCTTCTGGGCCTTTAGCCCCTTTTTCCCACGAGGTAAGGTGCAATCCTAAAAGGTCAACCCAATGCTCGGACAAGGGGAATGGGATATGTTAGTAACATTTTTCGTTCGAGGCACAAGAGTATTCAGGATTGCAAATGGCGCGAGGAGCGCTGGGCGCAACTCACAGAAGAAATCTATTTCGGGCTTAAATCAAGCGAGCGGGCACTTCATTCTTCTGCAGCAAGAATTCATCGACAGAGCAAAGCAGCGGTTGATGGGTTGTTGCAGCTAACTGATTCGCGCTAAGTATGGCACAAAAGGGTTTTCAAGGGGCGTAAATCGCGATAAGTACAAGCGCAGTAGTTATTTCTCGAACTCGGGGTTCGTAAGTTCGGAGGGCGGACTATGTCTTTTAGTTGCGCGAGATTGCGAGTTACGAAAAGTGCCCAGAGGGGGTCAACCTTCGCTGACCATCGCGTCTCGGGACTTCGCGAGGGGAGAATGCCAAAGTTCGATACTCCAGCTCGCGAAGCCGTGAGTTGCGAGAGGCGTTAGTACTTGAGCTCTAGCCGACGGTTACATGCAGAAAGCACTGACTAGAAAGGGGGCCCGACCCATATCGCCATCTCGGGGATCGGGAGTTTAGAAAAGGGAGCCGAGGGTCTTTGACCCACGAACTCGCGAATCGTGAAAGGGAAAGAACTTTTAAAGTTGGGCCCACAGTATCAGGGGGGCAGTCTTAGCCGTCCATTTGAAGCGGACACCTGGTGCGCGATTAGGTTCCCCGCATTTTCGCCCATCGCAGTTTCGAAGCGCAAAAAATGGCTCCATCATATCCTGATACGCGAAGTAGCGAGAGCATTCAGGACCTGGGGCCCACATCAGCGTCGGGTGAGTTTAGGACCGTCAGATTTGAAGGACGCGTGGTGCTCAATTGAGCCATCTCGGCGTTTCTCCCATCGCAACTATGATAAGAAAGGATCGGCTCCTTCCCATTCGCGAACGCCAAGAGCGCCTTGGGAATAAGCACGTGGTCACAGCCCGTGGTCACTTGGGGAAAGAAAGGAACTGTGTAAAGAAGGCCAAAGGTGCCGAGTTCAGATGCAGAGGGGATCATCGCGATCTCCAGGCGCCATCAGATCCGATCTCAATACTATTTCTCGCTTGGAGTAAATGAAGGCAAGGAGGGGTAGTTGAAACCTCTCCTCAGTCATTAAGTGCAAAGTATGGAAGGCCTGGCGAGCGGTCTGCTCGAGAGGGTCCTATGTACCCATTTTTCCAGAGAAGCCATGCCGAGTTCTTAACTAGCCGGAGGAAGTCTGCACATGCTAGCTCGACACTTAATGGCTCAGCTACTCCCCTTGCAGGAGCCATGCGCAGTTAAGGTGGCGTCTGACAGGGATTATCCGTCCGAATTCGGCTGAAGGGACACCACGCATTTGATGGCTGAGCATGCCTCCGTTAGGTGAATTTTCCTGAGTATATAGACTCAGTTGTTGTATTTTGTAATCTATCGATGGTAGAGCAAAGCTCCCGACTGTAAAGTTTTAATAGACATTCTAGCTTTTTGGTTATGCATCTGTATGTGAGATTTCTTATTTTATAATAGACAGTCTTTCTTACTCCATCTAATTTTCATCTTATGCTGAGAGAGTTCGTGAACGACTGATTCGTGCAAACTATTGCAATTATGTTATGATAAAGGATTTATTGTTGCATTGTTGTATTCTCTGGTTTTTTGCGTTTGAATGTAAGAAGATCTTGCGTTTATATGCCTTCTCCTACAGTCTGTTAGAAACCCGATGTTTATGACAGACCTTTGCATCTCTCTGATACAAGTCTTCCCCCTTACCCTCACTACAACTCACTGTCTGAAGTTTGATTAAGTTCCCACTCGCTCATGCATACCTGACCTAGTTTTGGAGTTAGAACAATGTTGTTTTGAGTCAGCTCCCATTTGATCACCCCTTTTATAAAAAAATCGTGACATAAACTGATGGGCATTAGGCTCTGCTCCTGCTGCAATCCAGGGGTGACTTCTGTTGCTAACAGGATAGATGAGCGGGAAACAGGATGTAAAAGTGGTATCATGATGGGAGCGGACGATGGCTTTTCAGAAATCCCCCCAGTGGCAAACCAGAACCTACAGACATAGGCTTGCTAGGGCACCCTGTCAACCCTGCCAAACATAGTCAAGTGGGCAAATGTAAGATCCAAGCAGTTGTTAGAGATAAAAGGAATCAGATGCATATATTTAAAGGTTTCAATGATCAAAAGTGACACATACCATGATACTTGGACCAATTACCTCATGGAGCAAGAACCTCTTCTGATACCGGACCAAGCCGATGGTGATGGATGCTGTTGTTGCTAACGGGATGAAGATGATAGAAGAAGAAATGGTGGGTCCTCTAGGGCCATGCTCAGGTCAATCCTACTCTCGGTACTCCATGTCTAGGAGTTGTGGGCCTCAAGACATGATCTACTAGTTATCCCTAAAAAGTGGGGATAACATCTGGCTCCAACTCGGGGACATGTGCTTACTGTAGAGCGCATGAGAACCTCAACATCTCTGGCATAACCTGCAGATCTGCTCAATCTCGATAGAAGTATCAGTAACAAAATTGAGGTGGTAATGCCACCCCAGCATACATAGATATATATACTAAAATAAAGTAATCAATAAGTAAGAATGTGAAAGCAAACTTCTTAACTATACTTACCTGTTGGTTGGAATGTTTGGTGTAGTCAAACAACCAATGAAGCCAATCCAGCAACGTCCCATGATACCTGCCTTTGTGCTTCATCGTAAACCAGAACATTGATAAATCAAGCACAAAAATGACATGGGTTAGAGCACATATCATATCATCGGAAATCACAAAGTTTAACTCATGGAGGCGGGTGGGAGGGATAAAATCCTGCCAAGTCCATCTCTGAGGAAAGTACTCAATCCACTTCAGGAAGGGGTCATGAAAAGCCCAAGGTTCAAAACGCTGACTCAAAAGGTCTGCACACTGGCTACCTAAGATATTCTCACATTCTGAAGTCTGGGAAGGGATTGATGAGGATGTATCAGATGACTGGAAAATTCTTAAGGGAAAGTTGAAAAACTGAGGAGATACACTTAAGTTTGTAATATTCAACCAACCCTTGGACTCTAGGGTTTGCCCCAGAGGAAACCCAAAATAAAAAACACACTTCCCAACCACACCTCTAGAAACATAACAAGGTAAAGTAATCGGAGGTGGCTGGGGAAAGTCATCACAAGGATCCTCCTTTAAGCCAAGAAGGTCCTTACTTCTATCAAGACCTGAGCATGGTGGTGGTTGATAATCATCTTCATGGAGAAAATCCAAGTGCTCAGAGGGGTATTCATCAAAACCCTCAAGGTAAGACTGAAAATCGTCATGAAAATAAGGTATTAGGTCATCCTTGGGTGTTTGAAGGATACGGGTAAAAGTCTCATCTCCTTGTTGCCACTAATCAAGAGTAATCCACTGTGACAATTCTAAAGGAAACACTTGGAAATGACTTTCAATGTCATAGATGGGACCTATGTCATAACAAACTATATCCCATCTACGTCCCCCAACACATATGAACTCATCAATGTTATCAACTATGTCAATATCAATATCATAACATGCTGAACTTGTAGAATTCAAAGACTCATTTATCTCCTCGTTATTTCTATCATCATAAAGTGGAGCATCATCAAAATCTTGGGAAGGAGGGAAACTTATTGTTTCTTTTTGTGCAGGAGTTTCAAGGACTTCGGTGTCTTTAGCATGCGTTATTGTTTCATCATCATGGACTGCCCCTTTGTATTCAGTTGTGCAGCACGGAAGGTCTAATTCTTTCAGGGATTCCATTTCTCCTTCATTTTCTGAATCATGGGACAAGGTGTTATCGGAATGCTGAAATTGAAAGCAACTAACCTTATCTTCCTTTTGTTGTGCAGGAGAAACAGGGTCTTGGATTGCTTCATCAGAGGCATAGGTTGATACTTCATCATCTTGCTTGGGTTCCATCTCCTCAGCCATGTCTTCAGCAATCCCATGTGGAATTATGGTTTGTTCCCCTTCTTCTTGGAAATCATTAACGAAGTTTTCGTGGGAAAATAAACTTTCCATACTAATAGTACCTGAGGTAAAGAGGTCTTTTATCCCGGATAAGTAGATGTTTTGTTCAATCCTTGTAGCCATGCCGTAAGCTTCATTGAGCGTCTTTGGGCCCCTTTTACTGAGGGGCAAACCTAGGTGTGCCAAGATCGCATGGGTATAGCGATGGACAATATGTTTGTCTTCAGGACAATGGCTTCTAGGAATCTGACACAGAGTGCCCTCAAACCTATTCTGGAAGTCAAATAGGGTTTCATTCTCAGCTTGTTTTATATGCTTGAATCTAATTAGTAGTACTGAGATGTCTCCCAATCTTATGCCCCATTCTTTGAGAAAGACTTCTTCTAGCCGGTTCATGAAGGTGATGCTAGCATCTGGAAGATCATCATACCATTTTTTAGCATTCCCGTGAAGAGTAGTGGGAAAAATCTTCATCACTACATCTTCGACATCTTCATCGACAGGATGGAGTCCAAAATAAGAATAAAAATCGTTCACATGAAAGTCAGCTCTTTCCCCATCATTACCAGTGAATCTAGGGAGCCATCTTTCGGAGATCGGGGGCATTTGTCTTGGGTATCCTGGGATTTTTCTCATGTCTAAAGGCTTGTAGTTCCCGGGATCCCATTGTGAAGTCATTGTTGGCTTCGTCATCAGTGGAGTCGCCAGATAATTTTCTTGAAATTATCAAAAAATAAGGGAAAACGCCCTAGTGGAGTCGTTAGGTAAGCTTGTAAGATAAGGCATCTAGAGGCAAGGCTTACCGAAAAGTTGTTGTCTTTGAGGAAGGTCTGACTCAGTGTTCCCCGACAACGGCGCCAAAATGTTATCGCACAGTTTGTAGATAGGAGAAAGGATTAGAGAATAGTAGGTCAAATTGGCGAAACAGAAACCTTCCCCACCCAATGTCACCACGATGGGGAGGATCTTTCTATTTAGGGAGGTTAGGCCCAGGGGAGACGACCCCGGTGACCTGGGGTTTTAAAGAGGCTAAAGGATAACAGGAATAAGATAAGTTTCCCCTTCACAAATCACCACCAAAGCAAATAGTCCCGGCTAAACAGCCAATAATAAAGTATAACCAAAAAAATGAAAAGCACCTGCTTGAGACAAAGCAACAAGGAAACTGATATGTGCAATCTTGGTTAGTACTTCATATAAATCAGTGACTATCTGATATTCAATATAAGCAATTTAAAAGTAAATATTGACGAAGTCAATGTTTGCAAAATAGCAATAGCAGTAATGTCATTTCACCAATAAATACTAGAACGATATAGCATTCAATGTAACAAATCATTTCTTAACTTAATTAATGCCTTTAACTACCATTCAATTGCTCATAAGGTGAAACGTTGCTGCATCAAGATGAGATAACCAAGGGTGACGTCAACAATCTAGGGTTAGTAGGGTTAGCTAGGTTAGTGTAGTTAGGGTTTCAAAAGGTTTAAAGAGTTTGTTTATGACCAATTTCACTTCAGTGCAAGGGGGTCTTAGAGATCAGTGCCTTAAAGGGTAAAATGGAGTCAGCTAAGAGACGGACGCAGAAGCTGAAGGAAGTAAGGGGTAAAAACAGCTAGCTCATAAGATCAAGACAGGAGGATTTAAGAGGGAGAGTGTTGCTAAGGCAAGGCTCTTTCATCAAACCCTAAAAGAAAATGACCCTAGGTGTAGATGAACTAGGCCTAGGACATCCTCTTCCTCTTGAGACAAAAAGGTACGGCTAGCATAAAGGAAGAAGGAAAGAGGAGTGTAGCTATGGCTAGGCTCTCTCTTTCTTCTTCAATGGCTTAAAGCTTCTCTATCAAGGGACATGAGACAATGACCTACTTGTGTGTTTGTCCCCTAGGGTTTTGATTCAGCAATATTTATAAATAGATGCAAGAAATTAAACTACAACCATTCAACCAAGAAGTTTTGCAGAAAAATACTTACAAATCATCAGGAAATAATCATGCAAACCCTAGTTGTAAACCTTCCTTCAAGAGAAACACCATAGAATGCCAAAAATCTCTTCCTTCAACAAGTGTGTCTTCCTTAAATCAGCCAATTACCCAAATAGGGCGCAAATTTCAAACCTCACTAATGAGTGAGTGAGAGATCATGATAAAATGAGGATAAAACTCCTCAATATATAGTGTATCAATGACCTAATTTACTTTTAGGTCATAAAAAGGCCGACAAGGCCATAATACCAAAATAATACTGTTCTTACATTAAATTGTCGAACTAAATCCTAAATCAAGCTGAAAAAGAAATACAAGCCCCCTCAAAGGAGACGTCAACCCCTTCTGAGGCAAATGGGGCATCTTGGAGAAAAACGTTATCCCTCATTGGGCCTCTCCAACCTGCCACACGTGCCAATGCTGCCTAATCTTCCTCCCAAGGCGTCCATGAAGCTGGGTGACGACATGGTCAAGATGGTGACATCCTAGGCCTTCCAAGGCCAGCGTTCCACTGAAAAGGGGTCATTCCCCCTAGGTCTAGTCTTGCCAAAGTGCCCCTGACGGGACGTCCTCTTCCTCTTAGGCGCAAAACCTCTAACCATCCTCTGCCCTGTCTTTGCCCCTTGATGGGGTCTCAACATCCATCCGGTGGGATCTTCAGTCCCATGGAGGTCTGAACTGATCATCTCCCCATGTGTACCGGTCCAAATGGTACCTGTCCGTCGGGTATGGTTCTGCACATCAAAGGCTATGCCCTCCATGGGCTCATCATTCACAGGGATCATAGCAATGTCAATTACATTTCATCATTAATATTACCAGACATATGCATAAAATCCCTAATACATCTGCCAATAGCTCAAAGACATTACACAACCCTACAATACAAGTCTAGGGAAAAGGCCAAGGTGTCCTATTGAGCTAGTGTCCACAGAAAAAGGAAAGTTTAAGAGAAACCCCATCCAAGCCATGTAAGTGGATGATGTGGTCAAAGGGAAGTCCAAACACCTGGGTGCAGTAAGGGCCAAGGATGCAATGTGTTACCTGTGGGTGCCTTTGTAGAAGGCGAGTTGTCCCTGGCATGGATGCATTTTTTCCAAGCCCATTTTTTCCTTTATTCTTTTTATTCTTTTATTCTTGATTTGTTTTCTTTTTGTTCAAGAGCTAACCAGGGGACACTGCCTTGGCATGATGACCAGAGCTGACAGCGTTACCCATAAGTACTTTCACAGAGATGAGAAGGTTGGCTCGTGATGAGACCCCCTTTCCCTTGGCCATTCAACCAAAAGTCATTTCCCTGGCGTGGTAACCATCTGATGGCAATGTCACACTGCTAGGTACCCATGAACCTAATAGGTTGGCTCGTAATGAGACCCCCTATCCTCTGACTAGGTCTTGTTTTCTTAATTCTCCGGGTCCCTCTTATTTCCTTTTGAGAAGCTTTTTATTGTTTTCTCGGGGATCCCTGGGCGAAGCATCTCGAGGTTTATTCTTAGGCTTTTATCTTTTACCAGCTTGCTTTTACCTTCTGGGCCTTTAGCCCCTTCTTCCCATGAGGTAAGGTGAAATCCTAAAAGGTCAACCCAATGCCCAGATGAGGGGAATGGGATAGATGAGCGGGAAATAGGATGTAAAAGTGGTATCATGATGGGAGCGGACAATGGCATTTTAGAAATCCCCCCACTGGCAAACTCGAACCTCCAGACATAGGCTTGCTAGGGCATCTTGTCAATCCCCCCAAACATGGTCAAGTGGGAAAATGTAAGATCCAAGCAGTTGTTAGAGATAAAAGGAATCAGATGCATATATTTAAAGGTTTCAATGATCAAAAGTGACACATACCATGATACTTGGACCAATTACCTCATGGAGCAAGAACCTCTTCTGATACCGGACCAAGCCGATGGTGATGGATGATGTTGTTGCTGATGGGATGAAGATGATAGAAGAAGAAAAGGTGGGTCCTCTAGGGCCATTCTCAGGTCAATCCTACTCTTGGTACTCCATGTCTAGGACCTGTGGGCGTCGAGACATGATCTACTAGTTATCCCTAAAAAGTGGGGATAACAACTACTATTGAGATCAAGTAGGTTACAGATTATGCCAGAGATGTTGAGGTTCTCATGCGCTCTACAATGATCACATGCCCCCGAGTGGGAGCCAGATGTTATCCCCCACTTTTAGGGATAACTAGGAGATTATGTCTCGAGGCCCACACGTCCTTGACATGGAGTACCGAGAGCCAGATCGACTTGAGAATGGCCTTGGAGGGCCCATATTTTCTCCCTTTCAGCGCCTCCACTTTGTCAGCATCAGCAACGTCCATCACCTTCGACTTGGTCCTGTATCAGAGATGGTTCTTGCTCCATAAGGTAATGAGTCTGGGTATCATGGTATGTGTCACTTTGATCCTCAAAACCTTTGAATATGTGCATTTAATTGCTTTTGTTTCTAACAAATGCTTGGATCTTATACTTGTCCACTTGACCATGTCTGGGGAGAATGACAGGATGCCCTAGTAAGCCTGTGCCCATAGGTTTTGGCTTGCCACTAGGGGGATTTCTGAAAAGTCGTCGTTCGCTCCCGTCATATTACCTCTTTTTTCATATTGTTTCCCGCTCATCCATCCCATTACATTTGTCCGAGCATTGGGTTGGCCAATCATTTAAGGGTTGCACCTTACCTTGTGGGAAGAAGGGGCTAAAGGCCTAGAAGGTAAAAGCAACCTGGCAAACGATAAAACCCTAAAAATAAAACCTCGAGATGCTTCGCCCAGGGATCCCCGAGAAAGCAATAAAAGGCTTCTCAACAAGAAACAAGAGGGACCCATAAAATAATGAAACAAGACCTAGTCAGAGGATAGGGGGTCTCATCATGAGCAAGCCTATTAGGTCCATGGGTACCTAGTAGTATGACATGGCCAAGAGAAAGGGTAGTGGCTCTTGGTTACCATGCTAGGGTAGTGGCTCTTGGTTGCATGGCCAAGAGAAAGGGGGTCTCATCACGAGCCAACCTTCTCATTTTTGTGAAAGTACTTGTGGGTAACACTACCACCACTGGTCACCACTCCAGGGCATTGTCCCCTGATTAGCCTCTTGAAAGAAAAAAGAAATAAAGAAATAAGAATAAAATGGCATGAATGGGCTTGGAAACATTTGCATCCAGGACAGGTGTAGCTCGCCTTCTACAAAGGCACCCACAGGTAAGCCTTGCATCTCTCTGCTTTCACTGCACCCCTTGTCAGGACATCCCTTATCCACCTCACCCATTTACATGAATTGGATTTAATCTCTTCCGGAAACATCCCTTCTCCAGTGGACACTAGCCCAATAGGACGCCCTGTCACCTCCTCCAAACTTGTATTGCATATTTGTGTTATATCTTTGAGCACTTGACTATGGTAAAAGGGGTTTTATGCCCATGTTTAATAATATTGATGATGAGATGTGATTGACATTTCTATGATACTTGTGACTTATGAGCCCATGGAGGGCGTAGCTGTTGATGTGCAGGATCATGCCTGACGGACAGGTACCACATTGGACAAGTACACATTGGGAGATGATTAGTTCGGACCTCCATGGGGCTGAAGACCCCACCAGATGGATGCTGAGACCCCAGTAGGGGGCAGAGACAGGATAGAGGGGTTTGCACCGGAGAAGAGGAGGACGTTCCATAGAGGCACCCTGATAGAGCCTTACCTAGGGGGGTTGTGCCCTCTTCATTGGAACGTTGGCCTTGGAAGGCTCAGGACGTCACCCAGGAGGGTCATGACGTCATCCAGCTTCATGGACGTTTTGGGAGACAGTCATAGCAGTTTGGCATGCGTGGCAGGTTGGAGAAGCCCAAGGAGGGCTAAGGTTTTGGTCCAGGAGGCTGCATTTCCCCTAGAAAGGGATAACGTCACCCTAGCAAGGGCATGACGTCTTACTTTTCCTTGATTAGGGTTTCATTTATGACAATTAATGTAAAACAATATTATTTTGGTATTTTGGCCTTGTCGGCCTTTTAATGACCTAAAATTTAATTAAGGTCATTGCTACTGTATAAATTGAGGGTTTTTAGTCTCATTTTTTCGTCATTTGTCACTCACTCATTATTGAGGTCTGAAATTTGCCCCCTATTTTAGGGTTTTGGCTAAAATTGTGAGGCGCACTTGTTGAAGGAAGACGTTTTTGGACTTGTTATCGCTAAGTTTGTAGGAAAGGTTTAGATAGCTTGGAGTCAAGGCTCAAACTGGCGTAACAGGAGCTTCCCCACCCACTGTCACCTCGATGGGGAGCTCTTTCTATTTAGGGTGGCTAATCCCAAGGGAGACGTCCCTAGTAATCTGGGGCTCTGAAGGAAAAGGATCAAGAGTTTAAGGCTTCAAAGGTTAAGGCAAGCTTTCCCTTCACAGATTACTGCCAGATGGATAGTCAAAAGAAGATAATATGTCACT
>ML802700.1:134725-149490 GCA_009831015.1 Picea engelmannii | reverse complement strand
CGCTCTCCATCAACTGCACATGATGATGCCAGAATGAGGTACTGCAAGATCTCCGTGAGGCACCCTCAAGCGTTGTGCTCCCCTCAACACTGAAGCTAAATGGAAAGTTAGAATAACTTTCCCCTGCAATGGTCCACTCTCCCCTGTCGATCAATGAATTGCTCAATCCTGCAATCCCCGGGTCCCATGCTAACCTCTGTCAACGATCCTCCTGCTAACACTGCACTACTCTGTGCATGACTGACTGTCCCCTGCATACATACAGAATCATCCTCACCTGGATCCTCAAGCTGAAATACCTGTGACCACCGAACCTGCTGCCCAGAAACTGTATCGACATAGACACCTCTATAGAAGAAGTACCTGTCCAAACGTCTCCATGCCCTATCATGATGATCAAGAGGAAGAAAAGGTCTCGCCCCATAGGACAAATACCTGTCGGCCCACTCCAAACCAACCCAGGGTGGAGTGTGTGGCTCTTTGGTGCCACTTGGGTCGTCATGTAGTGAAACATCCTGCTAACCAAGTGAACTCCTGGATCCCATGGCAAACTTGGAAGTTTATCACTTCTAGTCTCCGCTAGTTGCTCCTGTGTTGAACTGATCACTGTCGAAAGCCCTCTGTGCTCATCTGTCATCACCTGGTCTATGATGCTCATCATCACACACCAAGTCTCAACTGTCTGTCTAACACGGTCTACCTCTGACCTGCCGTATGTCGTAAAAGTACTCCTATCATGTAGTCTCGGCCTACTCACTCTCCATGCCCCCAGCCACGACCTATCCCTCCTCATGATGTTGTCTATGATAAAAGTGTCAGTACAAGCTAACAGAAACATCTGCAGCTGACTGTAGGACTGAGAGGTGTCACATGCTTTGGTCAATCCCAAGGATTCGACCAGAAGCTCGTCCATCAATATCCATGAAAGATGCTCTCTTGTGGTCATCACCGAATCCAAACCATCCAGTACAACCGGAAGTGACCCCTCCGACTGCTGGTCCACCAACCTCCATCTCTCATCTCCCATGCAACTTCTGAAATGGTGAAGGTGATCCCCCACAACTATGTGTTGCTACAAATGAGTGATATTTGCATACTCCCCTAAGTGCGTCTCCTCCCTACAAGTCAATATACCTGTCTGAACCTGATTGTATATCTCGACATGTCTTTGTGCGTTTTCACTCCTCACTGTATGCTCCAACATACTTATGTCATCTCCCATAGACTCATGCTGCATCACAAATACTTTCTCCCTGAGAGTATGAAAATCATCCATGGAAATCCCCTCATCTGAACTACCATATGTCACTGATGCTCTCCAGCAGTAACCTTCCATCATTGCATGCATGTCATCAATACGTCTAGTGGTTGCCATGATCATAGCCTCACTAACTTTCAACTGTGCTGTTGAGTGGTGTGACCCCTGATCATGGTCATGCTGAGGTGCCACCTCATATCCCTCACTGCCACTGTCAGTCTCGCTAATGTCAACTCTAGAGTCCCCATAGACACTCTGTGCGTAAGATAACGTGCTCAACTGCCCACTGTCTATGGTTCTACTGGGTCTATCCATACATAACTGCACATCATCCTCAACTGTTAGCTCCCTCTGAATCATACTATATCCGGTGTGAGCAGTTGTATCCTCCTGTGCACTCAACCTGCTACTATCATCTGCGCCTGGATCCCATATAGATGTATCCAGACACATGCTATGGTCATCCTGGATACTAAAGAGTGCATCCTCGTCACTACAAGCCGATCCTAGAAGTAAGTGCTCCATCAACCTGTCAGCCTCTACAATCTTCTCAACTAATGGAGTCTCCAATAGCTATGACTCCATCTCCTCTGGCTGACCTGTATGTGTGAGGTCAACTGCCTGTACGTCCTGTACCTCCTCCTGGATCTGTGGGTCTACCTATCCATGGTGTGCATCCCTCACACTAGTCTCATCCATCATACCTGACGTGCCACTGATCTCCTCATGTGACGTGGCTATCATGGGTGTCTGAACTGGTGATAGATGTGTCACGACCCCCATAGGAAGCTCATCATCACTAGGTGCTAACATGTGTGAATCCTCATTAGTGTCACCACTCTGCTGAGGCATAAGGTCATCAATGGTATGTGATATGTCTGCTGAGACACTGGTGCTATCGTCCTGTCCATCCTGCTGCCTATCCACTACACAAGGGTCATCATCCTCCTCAAGCGTGCAAGCATCAGTAGCCTCCGTGCAAGATTCATCATCACTATCCTCTGAGGTAGAGTCACTATCACTAGCCTCTGTGCAAGAGTCATTGTCATCATCAGCCTGCTCCAAATCCTCATCATCACTATCATAGTGTACCTCAATGATATGCTTCTTACCCTTAACTCTACACCTATGATCTGGTTCCCAAGGAACCTTGCAACTATAGCAAAGCTGCGTGCTACTAATGGGTGGGGGGTTTCTCTGTGCTTCCTTCCATATAGCTGTCATACCTCTGTTTTCCTCTGCCATGCCGACCCAATGTGCAACCTCATCTTTGCTCCAACTAGGATTTTTATAGGATACAAAATGATGGAATGTCATTAGACCTCTGAGATTCTCATTGAGGGTTTGATATTCCCCATCACAATCAACAATCCTTCTAGTAAAGTCCAAAATATCCATGGATTTGTTTTCCTCTGCTATGTTGACCCAATATATAACCTCCTCTTTGCTCCACCTAGGATTTTTTATAGATAAAAACTGTTGGAATGCCAATTGAGCCCTAGTTTCCTCCCCAAGCGCATAATATTCCCCTTTACAGATCATACTCTCTCTAGCAAGGTAAAACAAATCCATCTCTCCGTATAGAAGACCCCTCTATGGCTCTGCATGCATGTGCTAATTCCCACTGGCTGGCAGGAATCTAAGCTTTGATACCATTGTAATGATCCCAAGCCATTATGCAAGGATCATCACGGTTTTGGTGTCTTTTTAAAACTTTGTTTGGTTGTGGTATTTCGTCAAACAGTATGCAACAAATAACAGAAAGAGATAACCATGGAATATACCTCAACCATATGCAATAAGATAGACAAGCCAAAACATCTCAAATCTTCTTTATTCATAAAATAGAAGAACCTGCTACAATCGAGATGCCAATCTGGAATGCTCAACAGATGGCCAAGATGATAGACAATAGATAACAAGTATGAGCTGCTACAAAATGCTCCCGACAATACAAAATAAGCCTCCAAAGGTTGGATAAGAGATGAAGACCAATGCCAAGTGTCAAACCCCTCACTGCTGGAAGATGCCACGCTCTGCTGGATAACTAAAGCTCCTCAACAATTCGGCCCTGGTGCCAAAGATGTCCAATCACCTCTAGAAATATGCCAAACAGTGGGTCGGGTGATGGTAAGAACAACACAGGTGCCCGAATCTCCAAGATCTCTCTCAACCTCTGTAGATCTGAACTCCTCCACTGAATGGTGCGCCCCACTGGATGACTGAAGCCCTAGATAATTCGGCCCTGTTGAAGGAGGCCTCCAAATGCTCTAAAACTCTCCACAATGATAGATTGGGACGCTGCAATGAGAACCAAAGTGCTCAAATCCTCAAAATACATGCTAGATCCTTAGATCTAGCTACCCTCCAAATAATGGTGTGCCCCCCCTCTTGGGAAAACGTCCCACTCTCAATACAAATCGATCCTCCACTGAAAGACTCCGGAAAGCCACCAAGAATGATGCCAAGGCACCTGCAAGGAAAACCCAATACCTGGAATTCCCAAAATCTCTCCTCCTCAGCTAGAATGAATCCTCCCTCAATGGATGGTGCGCCCCTCTTGCTAGAAACCCTCAACTGGTGTGCCCTCTCTCTATCTACACATGAAACTCATGTAGAATTCCCCTGCAACTGAGTAGATCTGGAACTAGAATGGTGTGGGAGCGTATTGTATCTCCGAGACCAAGCTTGGGACAAGGTAGGTGGAATCTTTCACCACCGAATCGTCCTCTAGGGTTTGTTAAGTCAAAACTCTCAAAACCCCCAATGTTGGGCTCACTAGCTAGAAGTCAGATATCAAAATAAGATCATACATGAATGCTGAGAAGAGGCCCTTGCCTTTCCTTTAAACTTTTGGCTCACCTTGTCCCTCCAAAGTGACTTTCATTTTATTAATATTTAATTAATTAATTAAATCACTTTAATTAATTAATTAACCTTTTTACCTTTGAAAAGATCCTTATCTCTCCTTGTGGCTTCCCTGGCCACAAAGTCACTTCTAGCCATCCCATCCTGTAGTGTTGCTCCTCCCGATTCCAATGAGCTATTACACTGAGAGGTTCCTCCAAGTAATGTGCCCAAAATGACCTCTTCAGTGAATTCCATTGACTTATAGTTCAAAATAGTCAAAATCATGGAAATCATCGGAATGCAACGAAACCAAAGCCAACCTGTGTGGAATGGCTCATAATGATGGAATATGATGAGAAATGCAAGATGGACCCCACAATGCCTCTCAAATACCCCTGTACTTGCTATAACACCCATCTGGCTACTCTGGTCATCATAAATCTCTGCACTGTGATGATGTCCCAAAGTGGGGACATTATAAAATTTTATGCCTCCAGACAATTAGATGATGCGTCATTTTGTGTTGGAGGCATAAAATGCCCAGTAGAACCAAACTGTCTTCAACATACTTGCATCTGATGATGCCTATCTTCATGGCACATGGAGTTGACCCCCTAGTTGAATAGGCGGTCAACAAACTCTCCTGTCTTGATCTTATGAGCTAGTCGTTTTTGCCCCTTACTTCCTTCAGCTTCCGCGTCCTTCACTTAGCTAACTCCATTTTACCCTTTAAGGCACTGATCTCTAAGACCCCTTGCACTGAATTGAAATTGGTCACAAACAAACTCTGAAAACTTGAATTTGAAACCCTAACTACACTAACCCTAGCTCTAGCTAACCCTACTAACCCTAATGTTGACGTCACCCTTTGCTGTTATATCATTGATGCAACAACGTTTCACTTTATGACCAATTGAATGGTAGTTAAAGGCATTAATTGAGTTAAGAAGTGATTTGTTACATTGAATGCTATATCGTTCTAGTATTTATTGGTGAAGTGACATTACTGCTATTGCTATTTTGCAAAACATTGACTTTGTCAATATTTACTTTTAAATTGCTTATATTGAATATCATATAATCATTGATTTGTATGAAGTACTAACCAAGATTGCACATATCAGTTTCCTTGTTGCTTTGTCTCAAGCATGTGCTTTTCTTTTCTTTGGTTACACTTTATTATTGGTTGTTTAGCCGGGACTATCTTTTGGTGGTGACTTGTGAAGGGGGAAATTATCTTTGCTTACTAGCCTTTTTGCCTCTTCAAAACCCCAGGTCACCTGGGACATCTCCCCTAGGCCCGACCTCCCTAAAGAGAAAGAACCATCCCATTGTGGTGACATTGGGTGGGATAGATTCCTGTTACACCAGTTTGGACTCCTATTTTATATCCTTTTTATCCTTGCTATAAACTGTGCAATAACATTTTGGCACCATTGTCGGGGAACACTGAGTCAAACCTTCCTCAAGACAACAAATTTTCGGTAAGACTTGCCTCTAGAAGCCTTATTCTACAAGCTTACCTGGTGACTCCACTCGGGTGTTTTCCCTTTTCTTTGATAGTTTCAAGTAAATTATCTGGTGACTCCACCAATGACGACCCGGAGCGGACGTCTGTATTCAAACCCTTCTACTGTGGCTACTATTGTCCCTGCAAGCCCTTCTCCTCCACCTGACCCGCACAAGTGGTCTCACCTAGAGGCTTTCATCTACTTTGACCTAAGCAACATCCAAGGTGGTTTGCATGATTTGGCCAAAGATGCCAATTCCTGGTTGCCAATTCGTGATAGTTTTGAATTCCATCAAACCAATCAAGGACATCCCGATGTCTTTATGAGACATTTTGCAAGTTCTCTTGTGGGGGATGCCAAGACCTGGATAAATTCTTTCCCAAAGGGAGGCATAAAAACTCCTAAAGAGTTGGAAAAAGCCTTCAAAATAAGGTGGTGCAATTGTGAACATACACAAGACTTATATTCTTAGTACCTTAATATATGCAAGGGTTCCTGTGAGGGAATCAGGGATTTCAGTGATAGGTTCAACCTTCTCCTTAAAAAGGTCAAGCCAAAGCTCTACTCAGAGGAAGCTATCCTCGAACATTATTTGAACTCATTGGAAGGCCTCTTGCAGTTTACCCTCGAGGACCAGTCACCCTCAACCTTAGAGGAAGCACAAGATTTAGCCTATCAAATTGAGAGAAATCTTGAATTTGAAGACTACATATGTCAGGTTAACCTTTCACGCAGTGATGACCTTTGGGACACCGGTGATACTTTGGTTGCTAAACCTGAGGCCCCAGAAATATTTGAAGTTGAACTCACACCTCCCAAAAGGAAATGGAGTTTTTCCCATAACAATATGCAGGATACCTCTTTTCAAAAAACTCCCATAGAGCTTGAGCTTTTCCAGGACAAGGAGGAGGAAGTCAAGACCTCGTCATCTCAAACCTTTGAGCATCATTCTATTGAAGAAGCTCCCATCTTTATCCATCAAGTAGAAAACATTGGCTCAAAACGTGGCGATATCACTCCCTTCTACGTCACTCTCCAAATCAACGATGCTTTCCTCCACAACTGTGTCTTACACCTGAATGCCTCAAACAACATTATGACAGAGGAGATCATGCAACAATTAGGTTTGAACCTTTCACAATCAAATACCAGAGAAGGATTTGCAAAAGGGGTCATTAAGGAGCTAGAAGTTGCCTTCGACTCTTGCCCGAGCGCCCCTTTCTTCATAGATGTGATAGTCGTAGATGTCGTAAGTAGTTGGGGTCTCATCCTCAACAAATATCTCATGAAACACTTGCCAGGGAGTTTTCAAGACAAAGAATCTAAAGCAATCATCCTTCACCCTGAAGGAGGATTCTTCACTATCCATAAAGAACCTTTCGTAGGCTCCCCAGTTAAAACCTTTGATGAAGCAGGCGACCAAATCTTGTGCATTGACAGTGACATAAGTAGTTGGATTGTCCGAGAAGGAACTTTGGATTTTGACACCGTTGAAGAGTCTGAAGGAATTTGGACCTTAGAATTTGATGGATCCCACTCAAACTCTGGATCAGGCACTGGAATTGTCTTGACAGCCCCTTCCGGTGAAGTCTTTTACCATTCATATAGGCTGGAATTTCATTGCACCAACAACATTGCTGAATATGAAGCCTTGATCCTGGGTTTCAACCTAGCAATTGACAAAGGTGTTGCACACCTAAAGGCAAAGGGAGATTCAGACTTCATAGTTTCACATGTGATGATGAAGTTCACTACAAAAAATGAGAAATTGAAAAAGTACCGAGACTTGGCCCAATCTCTTTTAAAATCCTTCAAGGTAATGTCACTTGAAGCTATCCCTCGGGAAGAAAACCACATGGCAGACGCCTTGGCTGTCTCTGCCTCCACTTTGCAACCTTGTGAGGGACCACTTCATGACCCTTGCAAAATGGAGGTCCTCTTTAGACCTTCTGTCCCCGATAACTTGGAGTATTGGCAGGTTTTTGAAGACGATGATCAAATCATCAGGTTCATGGAAAATAGCAAAGAATTCACCGATTCACAGATTAATTTTCTATCTGATTCCATGAACCTAGAAATTATAAACCTTTAGAACAATACCTTTCCTAAAGGTTGCATTCCTTTAGAAAACCTCTTCGATAGACACGATGTTTTCAAAGGGAAAAGGCCCAATAAACAAGCTGAAGAAGCTCTGGAATTCAATATCGGTACAGAAATAGACCCAAGGATGGTCAAAATAGGAAAGGGCACCATTGAGAAAGAAAGGATAGAGATACTAGCACTCATTGGGGAATTTGGGGATACCTTTGCTTGGAACTATGATGATTTGAAAGCCTATAGGGAGGATGTCATCCAACACACCATACCCTTGGTAGAAGGGGCCAAACATTTCTGACAAAAGCCGAGGCATATCAACCCAAAGTTGGCAGGCCAAATACAGAAAGAGCTCCAAAAGATGGTTGATGCTGGTATCATAACCCCTATCAGGTATTCTTCTTGGATGTCAAACTTGATAGTTGTTCGAAAAAAGACCGGTGACATACGCTTATGTGTTGACTTCCACAACCTTAACCAGTTATCCTTGAAAGACAATTATCCTCTCCCAAATATGGAACATCTACTTCAATGGGTTATAGGGGTAGGGATGATGTCTATGCTGGATGGGTTCTCAGGATACAACCAAGTTTTTCTCAAAAGAGAAGACCAACTCAAAACTGCATTTACTACACCTTGGGGAACCTTTATGTACTTAAGGATGTCGTTTGGTCTTATGAATGCCAGTGCTACCTTTCAGAGAGAAATGGACTTTGCCTTCAGAGACCTCATACAAAAAATCATAGAGATTTACCAAGATGATCTCATAGTTGTGTCCAAGGATAGGAGAGACCATCTCTCACACAGGATTGTTTTTGAGTGATGCAGAAAGTATGGTATCTCACTGAATCCCAGGAAATTTGTCTTCAGGATCGATGAGGGAAAGTTGTTAGGACACATGGCCTCGCAAGGAAGAGTCTCCATTGACCCTGAGAGAGTCCAATCAGTAAAGGACGTCTTCCCCCCAGCCAACAAGAAATCTTTGCAATCCTTTCTCGGAAAAATCAACTTCATTCATAGATTTGTACCAAACTTTGTCGAAAGGATAAAACCTTTGAGTAATTTGCTGGAAAAGGATGTTGCCTTCAGATGGGATGTTGAGACCAGCAAATCCTTCGAAGATATCAAAGATTCTATCTCCCAAGCTCCTGTCTTGATCAGTCCTGATGTTACCCATGATTTTGGTCGTCATGATGATGTATTGATGATGGTGTACTCAGGCTCTTCATAAGAACTTTCTCCTGAGAAAAGTTACTTTCATCTTTTCCCAGAAAACTCATTTTTGAAGAAGGTTCACAGGCTACTAGTGCATTTGGATGCGAGAATGCCTGATTCTCGCAGGCTGCTTTAAGCCAGGGTGCGAACTTCTCGCACTGTGTTGAATAGCTAGGGTGCGAACTCTTCCTAAAGCATGGAAAAAGATGAATTCTCGATGCTTCTAGAAGGGAATCTTCTAGAAGAATGGGTTGGCATTCGAATGGTTATCTTTGTACTGGATTCCCTGATATTTTGGGATCATTCTTATCCAAGTAACTAATTCATTCTCTCCTATATATTGAGGTAATTCTCATGGAAAAGGTTAAGCAAGATTCATTGGAGAATTGGTGAAAGAATTGTGTGAAGGACTTAGCTTGAACAACAGCTTGGAGACTCTAACAAGTCTATCAAGAGGATTTGATCTTCTTCATGCAAGGATTGAGCAAGTATGTGTGTTGAAGCCAAGAGCCATTGAAAGGAAGCTTGCAACATCAAGGCTATCAGGTTGTAATCTTTACTTTCCATTAATATGATATAGTGGCACGTCCCTTTCCCATAAAGCTATTTCCACTTTATTGTGTAATTCCTTGATCATACACATAGGTTGACTGTTAAATATATTTTGCTATCTTCACTTTGGTTGGTTTGTGTTGTCTTGGTCTTGACCTCACGAGAGCACCGGAGTGAAGCGGGAGCAACAGAGACCCTAGGAAGCGATATAAAGGTATGTTACTTATTCCTTCCTACTAGTTAATTCAATGGTCAAAACTTAGGGAAAGAGTCATGTCCTGCCTGTTTTGTTCTAGATCCAGGTGGATCTAGGGAGATCTATTAGTGTCCGCACCTACTGATTAGTCTGATAACAAAATTGGCGACCATACTGGGGAGAATCCCATTTTCTTTGTGGCTTTTGGTGTTTTTCTGTGGCCATTTGCTCTTGTTTTACTTTTCTCCTTTCCTATCAATCTCTGAGTCTTCAGGATATTCTGATAGACCTTCTGGGTCCAGAGGCATTTTCAAATTTTGTTTCATTTTCCAAAAATTTGACTATTTTCAAAGGTTCTTGCACTGCACTTCACTGTAGCCTGCGAGAATCTATAGAGTTCGCACTCTACCTTTAGGTTCAGTGCAAGGTTCTCGCACTCTGCTCAAGGGCCACCTGCGAGAATGCCTAATTCTCGCACTGTGTAGTATTGCCAGCCTGCGAACTCATTTTTTGAAAAATTTGGATTTGAGTTTTGGCATCTTCAACTGCCCAGATCAGTCTAGGTGCCTCATAAGAGTTTCTTGGACCATTGATTGGTGTTTTTCTTGTCTTTGTTTTCGTGCATGAACAGTCTTAGGATTTCCAAGGCTCTTCTTGTCACTCTTGTCTCGACTTTCGTTCCTTGACTTTTCTTAGCATAACCATACTCTCTGATTTCAGAATCTGAGTGTGTTTGATTAGTTAAGAACCGGTGATTGGTTGAAAGTTGAGTTTTTTTGGTCTTTATCATTTGCCTTTTGTTAGAAAGATCACTTTTCTTATACACTTGAAAAGACTAAATTGGTTTCCTTGTTATTTTTGTTTTCATTGAAAGAGTGGATTGGGTTTTTATCATTGCTTGTTCATTAGTTTTTGATTTTCTATACTCTCATTGGCATAGTGAGGGTCCTTTTTGAAAAGTGAACAAAGTTTTTCTTTCAAAAAATATTTTTCGTCTTCGAAAACATTGAAAATCAAATTGTTGAAATTATTGAAAAAGAAGCAATAGAGAATTGTTATTTGATGCGTGATTTGTTGCATTTGCATTTTAAAGGAAATTTTGCATTGTAGTTCACGGTTGATCTGGAAAAGTTTCTCTTTCCCTCCCATACATAGGATTCATTGAACGAAAAGTGATATATTTCTTTCTCATCCATGCATTGTTGGGTCAGAGTCATACAACATAAGTTTCATCTCCATTTCCTTTGAGTAAACAACAACTCTTAATAACACTGCGCAATCATAAAATTTAACTAGTAACTCTTTTCTAGGGCTCTATTACACCAACATTTAGCTAGGCTAGTGCTTTGGAGTAGGAAGAGAGATACACTCTCCAAAAGCTCAAAACACACAATAGCATATTGTGTTAGGGAGTGTTAAATTCCATTTGCAACATCTTGTCCTGGGAAGCCCTTCTTACACAAGGGTCAAGCACGAGGTTGCATTGATATTGACAGAGTTACTCACCCTGCTTTGTTGATCTCAGTGTAGAGATTGCACGTATTACGGGGATCACTTGGAGGTATACCCACAATGATGAGTGGAAGCCTTTTGAGTTGATTTCGGGCTAGATACCCTACCCTTGTGTGTGGATCGAACTGTCGACTGTTGCCCCAGGCTTCATTGTTGTTGGTGGTGACCTTAGTGGCCTATCTTTCTAGGTTCTTACCCAAGGTGACTGTGGAGGGGAAACTCTTCACGGTACCTGGAATTGACGTTGACCAAACTCACTCGGGATCCTTGGAGGGTATACCCACGATTATGTGTGGGAGCTTGCACCAAGGTGTAAGTCTGTTAAGCAGGTCGTCAACGTAACTTTTCCACCCTTGCCCAGCCCCTTCTCATCTTGTTGTTGCGACGTTGGATTTCATCACCAACTAGTAGCTTCGAAATTAGAAGGTCTTATTTGTTTGGTGTTGCTTCCTAGATTTTGTTTACTAGCGCGTGTTGTTTGTTTCTCGAAGTTGATCGTCGGATTTTCTTCGCGAAGTTTGTCACTCGTTTACAATAGCTCCTCCACGTCGTTCACGTAGAATGCAGGGTTTATCTCCAGAGCATCTGGAAGGTTCTCAACCCTTGCCTACAAGTACACCTGAGGGCTCTCCTCAGCAAAGTGAAGTCACAGTCGTCACCACACCACAAGTGGAACGAACTGACTCTCTAGAAAATTTTCAAATTACTAATACTCGAGAGGACTTTCGACTTCACCCTGATTCCGAGCAACCATTTATGCGACTGAATTCTTCCGGAGAATTAGTTGTTACATCTTCTGGATCACCAGTTGGACCCTTTCCAAGCATAGAAGGCCAAGATCTTTTTTGGTCTACAGTCGTTTTCCGACGAGACCTTTTTGGTCCAGGTTCACCTGTGATTTCTGAAATCAATCCACCTGTGATTGCTGAAATATCTAGTCCAGAGACAATACCGTTGACTACCGCTTATCACTTTACCATCCCTGCCGAAATGGCCCATCTTACAGCTACTACGAGTGTTCCAACCGGGTTTACTACGGTTAGTCTTGCTCCCCTTAACACACCGCGAACACCCAACGTCACTTCGACACTACCACCTGGATACCGTGCGTTGAATGCTTCCATTCCTACTCCTACGCAAACTCCATCCGGCTCTCCTAGTGGTCCTTCTTCTTCTGGGCACTTTCTTCCCGGTTTTGTCCCAACACTCCCTCAATTTCCTTTTGGAGGACCTTCTTCGTCCTCTAGTAGCAATCCTAATCCTAGTGGCGCTATTCCATCCTTCACTCCAAATTCTCAGTTTTCGGTTGGTGGACAATTTCACCAAGGTGGTATGACACAACCCCCTCTCAGTGGGCAAATTTCTTTTGGGACACAACCCCCAATTGGAACACCACCTTCGCTGGGAGGACCAACCCCACCTTATGGGCAACACATTCCTCCATCCTTGGCCCAGTATTGGAATCAGTTGATACAAAATCCTCCTCAAACGACTGGGGGGAAGCAGTTTCCAACTGCGTCTGTAACACCCCCTAGTATGGGCCAACCATATCCAGGTTCGTTCAATCCCATTTGGGGGGTGAATGCTCAGACTAAAGCCCCTATTCAAGGGTATATTACTCTGAGCTACTATCCTCTCTAGCCACCACCGAATATGCCTGGGTCTTCACATTATATGCAGACTGCTTATGGTCCTACTGGTTTGCCGACATGACTTCCTCCCCAAAGCCACCAGTACCCGCAAGTGAATCGATAGTTACCCTTTCTTGCCACTTTGGATTTGCCAGATTTGTCACGGATTTTAAATGATCCTATTCGTCACTCTCCCCACTGGCCTGTTATACTAGCGAAGCTTCCATCGGACATTCCTAAATTCGACGGTAAAGTGGGAGAGGACCCAAACAATCACGTTGTGACTTTTCACCTCTGGTGTTCGTCCAACTTGTTGATGGATGACTCTATTCGTTTACGTCTTTTTCAACGAACCCTCACAGGTTCTACTGTGAAGTGGTATATTGAATTGCCACGAGGTTTCTTCTCTGACTTCAACACCTTAGCTATGGTTTTTCTTACGCATTACTAGTTACTGATCTGTTATGATACGGGGACCGAGATTTTGACTTCCTTCAAACAGAACAAAGACACTCATATATCTGATCACATCCATGAGTGGCGAAGGAGACGACGTCTCATTAAGCTTGAACTCCCCGATCGGTTACTGGCAGAGTGGTTTACAAAATCATTTGTGAACGACATCGGTAAGGACATTGCCATGGGTGGCGTAGTCACAAAAGAGCAGGCTATAAGTCGTGCTCAATATCTTGACCTCATTTATTCACAAACGAGAACCATTTACAATTTGCTACCTGACTTACCTCGTCCTAATACTTCCAGCACTTCAACTACTCCAACTGCCTCTCATGCAGCTGACGGTGTGATTGGTACTGCCCAAGCCCAATCACATTCCACTTCAAGCACAAACCCTAAATATACTTCTTCTAATGTTCAAAATGTTCCGTCTTCTGCAACTCCCACCGGCAAGACTTCTGAGGTAAATGCAGTCTGTTATCCCCGATATCTAGGGATAACTAGGAGATCATGTCTCGAGGCCCACATGGTCCTAGACATGAGTACCGAGAGCAGAAGTGACTTGAGCATGGCCCTGGAGCGTCCATATTTCTTCTTCTCAACCAGACTTGTCCTGTCAGCAGTAGCAGCATCCATCACCACCGGCCTGGGCTTGCATCAGAGAGGACTCTTGCTCCATGAGGTAATTGGTCCGAGGTATCATGGTATGTGTCATATTTGATCGTTATAACCTTCTCATATATGCATTAGGTTCCTTTCATTTTTGATGATTGCTTGGATCTTACACTAATCCACTTGACCATTGTTGGGGTGATTGATGGGGTAACTTAGCAAGATGGTATCCATGGGTTTTGGTGAGCCACCAAGGGGGATTTGCAGAGCCATTGTCCACTCCCACCATCTTATCACTTTTACATCTTATACCCCGCTCATCCATCCCATTCCCCTAGTCTGTCCATTAGGATGACCTTTCAGGGTTACATCTTGTCTTGTGGGAAGAAGGGGCTAAAGGCCCAGGGGGTAAAATCAGCTGGTAAAAGATAAAAGCCATAGGAAATAAAACCTAGAGATGCTTCACCCAGGGGATCCCCGAGAAGGCAATAAAAAGCCTCTCGATAAGAAACTAAGGGACCCTAAAAAAAAATGATAAAATATAAAATAAATGCAAGACCTAACCAAGAGGATGGGAGGTCTCATCACGAGCCGGCCCATTATGTTCATAGGTAATTAACAGTATGACATTGCCACTATCTGGTCACCAAGCCAGGGCAATGACCTTTGGTTGCATGGCCAAAGGAAAGGGGGTCTCATCACAAGCCAGCCTTATCATTTCTGCGAAGATACCAATGGGTAACGCTGTCAGCTCTGGCCACCAAGCCAAGGCAGTGTCCTCTGGTCAGACCTTGTAGTAAAAAGAAAGAAAAGCAATAAAAGAAAGATGAGGCAATAAAAGGGCTTGGAAAAAATGCATCCATGACAGGTACAGCTCG
>ML802700.1:106985-118755 GCA_009831015.1 Picea engelmannii | reverse complement strand
TATCTTTGTACTGGATTCCCTGATATTTTGGGATCATTATTATCCAAGTAACTAATTCATTCTCTCCTATATATTGAGGGAATTCTCATGGAAAAGGTTAAGCAAGATTCATTGGAGAATTGGTGAAAGAATTGTGTGAAGGATTTAGCTTGAACAACAGCTTGGAGACTCTAACAAGTCTATCAAGAGGATTTGATCTTCTTCATGCAAGGATTGAGAAAGTGTGTGTGTCGAAGCCAAGAGCCATCGAAAGGAAGCTTGCAACATCAAGGCTATCAGGTTGTAATCTTTACTTTCCATTAATATGATACAGTGGCATGTCCCTTTCCCATAAAGCTATTTCCACTTTATTGTGTAATTCCTTGATCATACACATAGGTTGACTGTTGAATATATTTTGCTATCTTCACTTTGGTTGGTTTGTGTTGTCTTGGTCTTGACCTCACGAGAGCACCAGAGCGAAGCGGGAGCAACAAAGACCCTAGGAAACGATATAAAGGTATGTTATTTCTTCCTACTAGTTAATTCAATGGTCAAAATTTAGGGAAAGAGTCATGTCCTGTCCTATTTTGTTCTAGATCCAGGTGGATCTAGGGAGATTTGTTAGTGTTCGCACCTACCGATTAGTCCGATAACACCTGATTTCTCACGAGATTTCAAAATATTCTCATTTGCATCCCAGGACACTATTGCGAGTGTTCTAATGCAAAAGGATGCTAACGATTATGAACATCCCGTGGCCTTTATGAGTAAGGTCCTTAGAGATTCCGAGTTGAATTACTCCATCACTGAGAGACAAGCGTATGCCTTGGTCAAATCCCTCAAACACTTTAGGAACTACGTCGGTTACAATAAAATCAAGGCTTATGTCCCGTACCCAGCCGTGAAGGACGTCTTATCGCAACAATATTGCATGGGTACTAGAGGAAAGTGGGTTTCCAAAATCCAGGAGTAGAGATAAAACCCACGAAAATAATAAAGGGACAAGGTTTAGCCCAGATGTTGACCGAGAGCAACCAAGAAGCCATACAAATGGGCGAGAGTGAGAAAATAAACGTAATGGTCAATGAATTAGAGCATGATGAGTGGTATTTTGATATCATCTACTATCTAAAGAACTTGTCTTGCCCCAATCACCTGATAGACTACAAAAGAAGGCCTTTAAAATTAAAAGCTATGAAATACTGCTTGACCAAAGACAGGCTCGGGTGGAGGAATCTTGACGGGGTTATACTTAGATGTGTGAACAAAGAAGAGGCAAAGAAACTACTGGAAGAATTGCATTATGGATACTGTGGTGGACACTTTGCAACTCTTACTACTGCCCACAAGATCCTGAGAGCCAGGTATTATTGGCCAACACTTTTTTTCGATACCCACCAGCATGTCTGATCTTGCCAGCCCTGCCAGTGCTTCTCTGGAAAACCAAAACTCCCAGCGCAACCCCTGAAACTCGTGGTGATAGAAGCACCTTTTCAGCAGTGGGTCTTGGAATTTGTTGGGGAGTTTAAGGACAATTCAAGTAATGGCTACCGGTGGATCCTAACAGCCACTTACTATTTCACTAGATGGGTCGAATCTATTCCTACAAAGAAGGCCACCGAAGAAGTAGTCATGAATTTTCTGGAAGACCGAATCATAACTAGGTTCGGTGTCCCTTCCAAGATCACTACAGACAATGCCAAAGATTTCAGCTCATATGCTCTGGTGGAATTTTGCTTCAAATATGGCATTATCCTATTCCATTCCTCCAACTATTACCCACAAGGGAACGGATTAGCAGAATCAACCAACAAAAACCTCATGAATATTTTGAAGAAGGTTGTGGGGGAAAATAAGAAGTCCTAGGATAGCAAAATAAAGTATGCAGTATGGGCAGACCAAATAACGACAAAAAATTCCACAGGAAAAACTCCTTTTGAGTTGGTATATGGACTAGAAGCAAAAATTCCTGTGAACCTCCATATTCCTATCCTCCGTTTCGCTCAACAATACGCTATAGATACAGAAGCAATTCAAGGAAGGATCAATCAGCTAGTAGAGCTAGATGAGACGAGGAGGAATGCTTTTGGTTAAATGGAAAGAAATCAAGAGAATATAAAAAACACATTTGACCATAAAGCCAACGAAAGAAACTTCACTGAAGGAGATCTCATAATGCTATGGGATAAAAGAAGGGAGAAACCTGGTGTGCACAAAATTTTTGACAATTTGTGGACAGGTCCTTATAGAATCACGAGTTGCACAGGTACGAACTCTTTCAACCTAGAAACCATGGAGGGAGAGGCCCTAAAGCTGCCAGTGAATGCTTTACACATCAAGCGTTACCATCCGCCGGCAACATGACTTCACAAGTAAGTGCAGGTAAGTAGGCATTTTCCATGTATTATACAATTTGCATTGCATGCTAGTTTTCTTTCACATTTGCATCTATTGATTGCTTTCTTTCAGTCTATATATATCCATATGTATGTTGGGTGGCATTACCACCCCATTTTTGTTACTGATACTTCTATCGAGATTGAGCAGGTCTGCAGGTTATGCCAGATATGTTGAGGTTCTCATGCGCTCTACGGTGAGTACATGTCCCCGAGTTGGAACCAGATGTTATCTCCACTTTTTATGGATAACTAGGAGATCATGTCTTGAGGCCCATAGGTCCTAGACATGGAGTACCGAGAGCAGGATTGACCTGAGCATGGCCCCGGAGGGCCCACCTTTTCTTCTTCTATCATCTTCATCTCATCAGCAGCAACAACATCCATCACCATCGGCTTCATCTGGTATCAGAAGAGGTTCTTGCTCCATGAGTTAATTGGTCCAAGTATCATGGTATGTGTCACTTTTGATCATTGAAACCTTTAAATATATGCATCCGATTCCTTTTATCTCTAACAACTGCATGGATCTTACATTTGCCCACTTGACCATGTTTGGGGGGATTGACAGTGTGCCCTAGCAAGCCTGTGTCTGTAGGTGTTGGTTTGCCACTAGGGGGATTTCTGAAAAGCCATCGTCCGCTCTCATCATAATACCACTTTTACATCTTGTTTCCCGCTCATCTATCCCATTCCCCTTGTCCAGTCATTGGGTTGACCTTTTTTAGGATTGCACCTTACCTTGTGGGAAGAAGGGGCTAAAGGCCCAGAAGGTAAAAGCAAGCTGGTAAAAGATAAAAGCCTAAAAATAAACCTCGAGATGCTTCACCCAGGGATCCCTATGAAAGCAATAAAAAGCTTCTCAGCAAGAAACAAGAGGGACCCATAAAATCAATAAAACAAGACCTAGTCAGAGGATAGAGGGTCTCATTACGAGCCAGCCTATTAGGTCCATGGGTATCTAGCAGTATGACATTGCCATCAGCTGGTTACGACGCCAGGGCAATGACTCTTGGTTTCATGGCCAAGAGAAAGGGGGTCTCATCACGAGCCAACCTTCTCATTTCTGCGAAAGTACTTGTGGGTAACGCTGTCAGCTCTGGTCACCATGCCAAGGCACTGTCCCCTGGTTAGCTCTTGAACAAAAAGAAAACAAATAAAAGAGTCAGAACCTAGTCAGAGGATAGGGGGTCTCATCACGAGCCAGCCTATTAGGTCCATGGGTACCTAGCAGTATGACATTGCCATCAACTGGTTACCACGCCAGGGCAATGACTCTTGGTTGCATGGCCAAGGGAAAGGGGGTCTCATCACGAGTCAACCTTCTCATTTCTGCGAAAGAACTTGTGGGTAACGCTGTCAGCTCTGGTCACCATGCCAAGGCAATGTCCCCTGGTTAGCTCTTGAACAAAAAGAAAACAAATAAAGAATAAAAGAATAAAAAGAATAAAGGCAAAAATGGGCTTGGAAAAAATGCATCTATGACATGAACAACTCGCCTTCTACAAAGGCACCCACAGGTAACACATTACATCCTTGGCCCTTACTGCACCCACGTGCTTGGACTTCCCCTGACCACATCATCCACTTACATGGCTTAGATGGGGTTTATCTGGAGCCACAATAAATAAATATGCAAAAGAAACCCTCCAGGAATGAGTTTTTCCTCAGATCTCCCTTCCACTAACCAAATTGAACCAATCTTTCTCCAACAGTGCGCCCTACCTGCAAAAAACCTCCAGATTTGTGCCCTACTTCTTCAATCCACTGTAGAAATTGGTATGTAGCTGAATAGAATGGTGAGGGTGGAATCTGTTGACCACCTATTTCAACTAGGGGGTCAACTCCATGTGCCATGAAGTTATGTACCTGATGATGCAACAAAGTTTGAAGACTTACTAGTTCTACAAGACAATTTTTGGCCTCAACACTTCTTTTTGTAACTAGAATTTCTGCTCCCCTGCGTGGGATAATAATGTAATGGGTCTACATGGATCATATTGTAGGTTAGTTTCCTAGGAATTTATCATTAGGTAGGTCCTTTCATCGAGTTTTTTCTTCCTCATGTAATTAATTTGGCCTAACCATCCTTTTTCTTGAGTTTTTCACTCCCACAATAATCCTCCAAAGGGGTGAAAGGTGTTCTAATGATCGAGCCCAATGGGCAAATAGGGTCTAGGAACATTGTAAATGACCATGCTAGACATCTCCTAGAGTTTCGAGGAATTCCGTCAAGTCAAAGTAGTTTTTTTTTATTTTTTAAAATGACCCATTTAATGGTAATTTTAATTATTTTTTATATAAAAATGTAAAAACTAGGTCCTTGTGGATTTGATATGGGTGTGAGTACTCAAAATAAATGGAATGAGACAACCTACACCCTTGGACCAAGTTTCAACTCAATTGGACAAGTTTTTCTAGGTCATTGTCAATGAGGAGTCTGTAAGATTAAAACTAAAATTTGCTCCAAAATTTCTATATTTTTAACTGTGGCTTTCGTCAAACATTTCAGGAACAACTACAAAGCAACAGTTCTAACACCTCTGTAAAATTTCTCTGATCGATATTTGTATTTTTCCCCAAGACTAAAGTGATTTACTTTATTTGGAGATTCATGTATTAACACAACAGTTTATAAGTGATGTCATATCATGACACAAATTGGTTATTTAATAGCATGGGTACATATGAGACAATAACAATGCCCAGAACAATTGTTGCCTTTACTTATTCAATAACAGAAATACATAGTAAAGTTCAGATGACTACACACAGTAATATATGAAGGACCCTGATATATATCTCCTGGAATTAGCCTTCTCGAATGTTGAGTGTATGTGAATGGACAAGAAATGGACAACAGAAAAATACCTTGAATCTACAGGCCTGTAGCGCCCTTCTAATATAGCAGCAAGAGAGATAGGTAGATCTAATCATTCTGGAGCAAGACACTCGTCCCTAGCTGCCACTAAATTTGTCCCTAGGGTTAACACAACTTTCCACTATCCAAATAACCTTCCAGGAGTGAGCAATTAAGCCAGAAATTGAGGTCGACCCCTCCAGACTGCAAACTAATGTCTAAGAATGATTTCCATGCTGCAATATCAGTCCACAATTAATAAAATAGGCCAGCAATGATCAACTCGACCCCCCAGATGAGTAAATGACTCGGTCAATGGAGAAATGTGCCCAACACATGAAGGAATGTGCCCAGGTAAGGGAACAATGCGCCCAACAAAGAGTAAACTCGTCCCACACTGCCCAACTCGACCCCACAGCAGAGAATGATGCTCAGGAATAAGGAAACTCAGCCCACATGATCTAGTCGACCTCTTTGATAGAGATAACTCAGTCGCCCATGTTATCGCACAGTTTGTAGCAAGGATAAGAGCTACATATGAAGAGGAAAACTGGCATAACTGGAACCAATCCCACCCAATGTCACCTCAATGGCATTAAACCCCGTTTACCCTAGTCAAGTGCTCAAAGACATTATACAAATATGCAATACAAGTTTGGAGGAGGTGACAGGGCGTCCTATTGGGCTAGTGTCCACTGGAAAAGGGATGTTTCCGGAAGAGATTAAATCCAAGTCATGTAAATGGGTGAGGTGGATAAGGGATGTCCTGACAAGGGGTGCAGTGAAAGCAGGGAAATGCAGGGCTTACCTGTGGGTGCCTTTGTAGAAGGCGAGTTGCACCTGTCCTGGATGCAAGTTTTTCCAAGCCCATTCATGCCTTTTATTCTTATTTTTTTTATTTCTTTTTCTTGAAGAAGCTAATCAGGGGACACTACCCTGGCATGGTGACCAGTGGTGGCAGTGTTACCCACAAGCACTTTCACAGAAATGAGAAGGTTGGCTCGTGATGAGACCCCCTTTCTCTTGGCCATGCAACTAAGAGCCACTACCTTGGCGTGGTAACCAGCTGCTAGTAGTGTCATACCGCTAGGTGCCCATGGACCTAATAGGCTGGCTCATGATGAGACCCCCTATCCTCTGACTAGGTCTTGTTTTATTATTTTTATGGGTCCCTCTTGTTTCTTGCTGAGAAGCCTTTTACTACTTTCTCGGGGATCCTTGGGCGAAGCATCTCGAGGTTTTATTTTAGGCTTTTATCTTTTGCCAGCTTTCTTTTACCTTTTGGGCCTTTAGCCCCTTCTTCCCACAAGGTAAGGTGCAACCCTTAAATGATTGGCCAACCCAATGCCCAGACCAATGTAATCGAATGGATGAGCGGGAAATAGGATGGAACGTGGTAAGTATGACGAGAGTGGACAATGACTTTTCATAGATCGCCCCAGTGGCAACCCAAAACCTATGGGCACAGGCTTACTAGGGCATCCTGTCATTCCCACCAGACATGGTCAAGTGGACAAGTATAAGATCCAAGCATTTGTTAGAAACAAAAGGAATTAAATGCACATATTCAAAGGTTTTGAGGATCAGAGTGACACATACTATGATACCCGAACTCATTACCTCATGGAGCAAGAACCATCTCTGATACAGGACCAAGCCGAAGGTGATGGATGTTGTTGCTGCTGAGAAAGTGGAGGTGTTGAAAGGGAGAAAAGATGGGCCCTCCAGGGCCATGCTCAAGTCGATCTGGATCTCGATACTCCATGTCTAGGACATGTGGGCCTCAATACATGATCTCCTAGTTATCCCTAAAAGTGGGGGATAACATCTGGCTCCAACTCGAGGACATGTGCTCACCGTAGAGCGCATGAGAACCTCAACATCTCTGGCATAACCTGTAACTTGCTTGATCTCAATAGAAATTATTAGTAATCATTTGGGGTGGTGATATCACCCCCAGCTCATATATATATAACTAAAATAAAAGAAATCATATGTATAAGTGTAAAAGAAAACTACTCTAGTATGCAATGTAATGGTATATATAATGAATGCAAAAATGCCTACCTACTTACCTGCACTTACCTGTTGGTTGGATGCTAGGTGTAGTCAAACGACCAGTGAAACCAATCCAGCAACTTCCCACAATACCTGCCTTTGTGGTTCATCATAAACCAAAACAGTGATAAGTCAAGCACAAAAATAACATGGGTTAGAGAATATATAGTATAGTCGAAAATCATAAAGCCTAACTCATGAAGGCGGGTGGGAGGGATAAAATCATGCCAAGTCAATCTCTGAGGAAAGTGCTCAATCCACTTCAGGAAGGGATCATGAAAAGTCAAAGGTTCAAAAAACTGACTCAAAAGGTCTACAAACTGGCTACCTAGGACGTCCTCACACTCTGAAGTCTGGGAAGGGATTGACAATGATCTAGTAAATCACTGGCAAACTTTCAAGGGAAAGTCGAAAAACTGAGATAACAAACTCAAACTTGTATTATTCAACCAACCCTTGGACTCTAGGGTTTTCCCCAGAGGAAACTCAACATCAAAAACATATTCCCAAACTACACCTCTAGAGACACAACAAAGTAGAGTAGTCGGAGGTGGTTGGGGAAAGTTGTCACAAGGATCCTTCTTTAAGCAAAGAAGGTCCTTACTCCTATCAAGAACTAAGCACAATGGTGGTTGATAATCATCTTCATGGAAAGAATCCAAGTGCTCATAGAAGTACTCATCAAAACCCTCAAGATGAGACTGAAAATCATCAGGAAAACAAGGTACTAGGTCATCCATGGGTGTTTGAAAAGTATAGGTAAAAATCTCATCTCCTTGTTGCCACTGGTCAAGAGTAACCTGTTGTGATAATTGTAAAGGAAACACTTGGAAATGACTCTCAATGTCATATATGGGATCCATATCATAACCAACTACATCCCACCTACGTCTCCCAACATGTATGAACTCATAAATGTTATCAACCATGTCACTATCTATATCATAACATGCATGATTTGAAGCATTCAAGGACTCATTTATCTCCTCCTTATCTCCCCCATCATAAAGTAGAGCATAATCAAAATCTTGGGGAGGAGGGTAACTTACTGTTTCTTCTTGTGCAGGAGCTTTGAGGAATTGGGTGTCTTCAACATGCGTTATTGTTTCATCCTCATGAACTTCCCCTTCATCTTTAATTGTGCAGCAGGGAAGATCCACTTCGTTCAAGGCTTCCATTTCTCCTTCATTTTTTGAATCATGGAACAAGGTGTCATCGGAATCCTGAAAATGAAAGAAACTAACCTCATCGTCCTTTTGTTGTGCAGGAGGAAATGGTTCGTGGACGACTTCATCAGAGGGAGTAGCACAAGTTGATACTTCATCATTTTGCTTAGGTTCCAGCTCCTCAACTGTGTCTTCAACAGTCCTATGTTGATCCATGGTTTGTTCCCCTTCTTCTTGGAAATCAACAATAAAGTTCTCAAGGGCAACCAAACTTTCCCTGCTAAGAGTACCTGAGGTAAAGAGGTATCTTATCTCAGATAAGGATATGCTTTTCTCAATTCTTGCGGCCATGCTGTGAGCTTCATGGAGCATCCTCGGGCCCCTTTTACTGAGGGGAAAACCTAGATGCACCAAAAGTGCATGAGTATAGAGATGGACAATGTACTCATCTTCAGGACGATGGCTTTTAGGAATCTGAAAAAGTGCATGCTCAAACCTATCCTGGAAGTCTCTAAGAGTTTCATCCTCAGTTTGCTTTATATCCTCAAGTTCTTTTTGTAATACTGAGATGTCTTCTAATTGAATACCCCATTTTTTGAGAAAGGTTTCTTCCAATTGTTCCATAGTTGTGATGCTAGCATCGGGGAGATTTTCATACCATTTTCTAGCATTCCCATGAAGAGTGGTGGAGAAAAAATTCATCACTACGTCTTCGACATCATCACTGACAGGATGGAGTCCAAAGTAAGAATAAAAATCATTGATATGATGGTCATCTCTTTCCCCATCACTACCAATGAATCTAGGGAGCCACCTTTCATACTTTGGGGGCAATTGTCGAGGGTATCCCGGGATTTTACTCATGTCTAAAGGCTCGTAGTTTCCCGGATCCCATTGAGAAGTCATAGTTGGTTTCGTCATCAGTGGAGTCGCCAGATAATTTTCTTGAAACTATCAAAAGATAAGGGAAAACACCCTAAGTGGAGTCGCCATGTAAGCTTGTAAGATAGAGACTCTAGAGGCAAGGCTTACCGAAAAGCGTCGTCTTGAGGAGAATTGACTTAGTGTTCCTCCGCTGTGGCGCCAAAATGTTATCTCACAGTTTGTAGTTAAGATAAAAGACGGATGAAAGGAGGGAAAACTAACGTAACTAAGCCTATCCCACCACTGTCACCTCAATGGGATAGCTCTTTCTATTTAGGGAGGTAAGGCCCAGAGGAGACGTCCCCAGTGACCTGGGGTTTTGAGAAGGCAAAGGCTTATGGCTAAGTAATATTATTCCCCCTCACAAGTCACCACCGATCAAAAAGTTCTGCTTCTAGCCAATAAAGATAAAAAATAACCGGAAGTAGCAACCAAGAAGTGTACATGCCCGAGACAAAGAAACAAAGAAACTATACATGTGCAAGCTTACTTGTTGGTTTTCCCTTCTTTCATCCGCCTTTTACCATAACTACAAATTGTGCGATAACAGGGTCAAAATAGGGCAAGCAAAGGTGTTAAAGAAGGAGGTGGTGACGTCTTTGAACCACTTTGAACCTCCAATCCTTCAAATCAAGGAGGAGACAAGCCCACATATAGTTGCTAACCAATGCCTATTAAAACCAAATATAATGCTATTTGAACATTGGAGCTTTCCCAAATATGCAAATAAGACCAATGCCTTTGGTTATGATGATAATATAATAACACCCATTATGGGAGATAATGTAGTTCATTGTGTTAGTTGGTGTTGTCGTAAATATCCATACTTAAAAGATTACAAATAGTAGAACTATATTGTAGTAGATATATCAAACATTTGAAATATCATGCTTAGAGGGTTGTTTTCTCTATTAACTCGAGTAGCTCTCATCTTCATATGTTTGGAATTAGGATCTAAGAACTCACTTGAAAGGGTCAATGTTCTTTGGACTTCATTTTATATTCACATCCATAAAATGAAGGGTCATTATGCAAAATAACTAATAATGGAGATGCTTCCTTGAGAGGCTCATTGTTCTTTGGACTTCATTTTGTATTCACATCCATAAAAACAAAAATATTTTTAAATAGTTGTTACCTAGTTAAACCAAACACTAATAATGATGATGAACTACAAAAATATATGTTCTAGGTGTTGTTTAATTACCAAAGTAATATTCTAATGTCGAAGATGCAACTTAGAGGATCATGGCATATGAACTAGAACATAAACCCTTTTTCTAACAAAGTAAAATAAGAAAATGGTTGAAAATGACCTAGAACATAAACCCTTTTTCTAAACAAAGTAGAATTAGAGAATGGTTGAAACACGTATTGAAGTGGTGGAACTAGCCTCTATATTCAGGGGGAAAGGAGAAGGGGAAGTAATCTTGTAACCCGTTGAAATCTACTTCACCTTCATTTTATGACTATACAACTAAGATAGACTTATTTTAACCCTAGATCCTTTAACCTCACCTCTTTCAATGCAACAAACAACACATTATTGCACTATATAGGTCAAATAAGAATAAGATTGTATATAATGTATAATGCAAGGGGATGAAGTGTCAAGGAAGGAATATCGACAAATCAATGTTCAACAAGAAAAGGTTACAACTTTAAAGATGCATGGTATTTCTACTATGGATAGTGCAACAAGCATTCAACACGAATTTCATCTCTCACTCACCAATAACTTAATTGCACAAATATTAAGAAGTATAATATAATAAAAACATTACTTGCTAAGCCCATTTTAATTACACTTGAATTTAACGAATGTGTTGTCGCCCTTATGCACACTTGCAGACGTGAGCTAAGTCCCGCTCACTTAGTGTGCCCTCGAAGACACAATGTCTAAGTTCCTGCCCACACTGTCACCTTGACAGGAACTTCTTCCGTCTAGGCTTACTCCTAGGGAAGCCAAGGGGGGTTGTCCCTAGTTACTAAGTTAATTTTAATTACAATTCTAGGAGTTAGTTTCAATTGATTATAGGCTAAGGGGAAAACTAGCCTATGATGACAAGCAACAATGCAAGTGCAAGTCTAAATCTAAATGTTAGGAAGCCCTTTCCCTAAGTCAACTAAAGACTAATGCCTAAGGTTGGGCAATGGGGTCAACTATGTGTAAGGGTTGTTCGTTACAACAAGTTTTACAATTTAAATCAATGAACTACCCAATCCCCAAAAAATAGAATTACTTACAAGATTATACGATGTTACAAAGTTATATAAAGATGTACAATAGATACAAATCAATTACAAGAGGTACAAGAGAGATTATCAAATCACACCCTAGGGCCAAGCATGCCCCAAGTGGCACTTACTCCACTTGGACTGCC
>ML802700.1:83894-98197 GCA_009831015.1 Picea engelmannii | reverse complement strand
CTAAGTGGTCATCTTGTGTTTTGGAGCACTTTCTCTTTCAAGCATACTTTATTTAATTAGTGTTCTTTTGTGGTGTGATCCCTCAAGAGGTTGCGCATCCCCTTTGGAGGCACTATCTTGTTGGGTCTTGAGTGTTGTGGTTGTCATTGATAAGCAGTCCAATAGAGTAAGTGTTATTGGGGCATGCTTGGCTTGATGTGTTGATGATCTTCATGTTTTGAATCTCCTTAATTCCTGCACATACAAGCACATGGTTAATTAATCTCTTTGTATTATTTGTATAATCTTGTGATAGTTTTAGAACATTCATTGTTGTGGCTATTGTATCATCTATTCATCTTGTATCTAATTGTGGATTTCTATCTAACATTGTTGTGGATTTATTGTAATCATTGTTTTATTTGTAAATCTTGTGTAATCTAAACCCCTCAAACTCTAGTTGACCCCATTTCCCAATCTTAGGCACTAGTCTTAGTTGTCCTAGGAAAAGGCTTTGCTTGTCATAGTTGAATCTTTGCATCTTGCATTGTTGCGTTTGCATCATAGGTTAGTCTATCCCCCCAACCTTCTAACTAACTAAAACCAACTCTGAGAACATAACGTTAATCACATCTAGTAACTAGGGTCTACCCCCCTTGGCTTCTCTAGGAGTAAGCCTAGACGAAAGAGGTTCAAGTCAAAGTGACAACGTGGGCTTTGAACCTAGGCATTGTGCCTCCAAGGACACACTAAGTGAGCAAGACTTAGCTCACATTTGCAAGTGTGTATAAGAACGACAACAGGTACATCAAAGCGTATTTATCTGTTAGATTGCGACAATTTTCCGTTTCGATGTGTTTAGTGTCAATTGTATGGACACATTTTTCGGGATTGTAACAATTCCTTTGTCGAGAAGATAAGGAGAGTCAAAGATCCTAGAGTCTCCCTAAGCATGAGAGGAAGCCCCTCCCCCCAGAGAACTCAACTCCTTATGTTTTAGGGAATGCAGAACCCCTTGGGAAAGGTGACGAATCAATACCTCTTATTCTAAGGAATCACTCGTTGGCTTTGAAGGAATTACATGTTGGTTCGATTGTTATTCCATTGGAAGAAAGTGAGCCTTTAGCCCCAAGCATTCTTGAATTTATGGATCTTTCGTCATCGCAACAGGAAAAATTGGATGAGATTTGGAATAAGAGTGTGGCTTCTCTAGATGCCCAATGGTGCCATTCTCCGACTACCAAAGTTGGGAATTATATTTTATCCAAAACCCCCCCTTCTACAGTTGGGATTGAAACAACTCACGATATTATTACCTCTGATGAGAACTCTCCTGGTAAGGTTGTCTTCCCACAGGGACTGCATGTTGTTAATCTCTCTAATGATTTGAACATGTGTCCAAGCTCTAGTGGAATCCACCGGTTGTTCAAGAGAGGTGGTTGTATCACCAAAGAAACGAGGAGGGCATTACCAGCCTCGACCTCGTGCACCCTCTCAATCCCAAGGGAGATGTTAGTCAGGAGGTCTTGGTTTAGATGTCATTAAGGAGGTAGGGGGTTCCTAAGCAGGTCAAAAATATGCCATCAAGATTTCCCAAGCCAAAGCAGCTCGTGAAGTCAATAAAGGCAAGCAAAGTATTCTCCTAGGGGTTCTTAAAGTAGCGAACATCCCTTGTGGGGTTGATCCATGAAAATCCTTTCTCTGAACGTGAGAGGATTAGGGGGGCAATCCAAACAATTGGCCCTCAAACGATTAGTTATTTCAAATCAACCTGATGTAATATTCATCCAATAAACTATGTTGCTAGGAGTCTCAGCTGAAAATATCATGAAACAATTTTTTATGAACTGGAATTTTGTATCGTTGGATGCCTTTGGTTTTTCAAGAGGGTTGGTTACTAGATGGTCACCCTCTCTATAACTAATTAACTCTTTTAATGCTTTTTTAGGGACTTGCACAATTGTACATAGCCAAGAATTGGGAAGACCATTTCATCTTCTAAATGTATATGATCCCTATGATAATAGCGAGGAATTATGGAATTCCATGTTGGCAATGTACTGACTCAGGGATGAAATGATTATTATATGTGGGGACCTCAACCTCACTATGCACAGAGGAGAATTGTGGGGGTTGGCGGAAAGAGCAGATCAATTGGAAAGTTTATTTGCCAATAAATTTGATTCCTTGGGTCTGGTGGATGTGGAGCCCTTATAGGTAAAACCTACTTGGGTGAACAATCGCTCAGGTGATGCAAGTATATCCAAGCACCTCGATCGTTTTTTGATTCATCATAGGGTCCTTGAATTTTTATGCAATTACTGATCATGGATAAAGAAATATCAAATATCCGATCACTTCCTGATTCTTCTTAAACTTAGTATTGGTACAACTAAGCCTAAAGCGCCCTTTAAGTACATTCCTACTTCGGATGCGGAAGAGGACTTTAAACTGGTGGTTGATAGTTGGAAGGGAACCGAATCATTCGAACATGTGGAATATTTTGAAAGTGATTTATTTTTTCCCTAGAATGGTGGAAGAGGAATATAATGCCCACCTCTTCAAGGAGATCACATCTGAGGAACTAGTAATGATTATGTCTTCTTTCCAGAAGGAGAGGAGCCATGGGCTGGATGGATGGCCTATCGAATTCTTCATTGATTTTTATGATGTTCTAGGGGTAGATCTCCTCCGGATGGTGGAAAAAGTGAGGGTGCATGGAAGAATACCGAGGAGCCTAAATTCAAATTTCCTCTCTTTAATACCCAAGAAAGACAAGCCGGACTCCTTTGATGGATTTAGGGCAATTTCCTTATGTAATTGTGCTTATAAGATTATATCAAAAGTCTTATCCTTGAGAATCAAACCTTTATTGTCTAAATTCATAAGCCTAGAATAGTTTGGCTTTCTTGAGGGACCTATGATTCATGAAGCCATTAGGTCCACGCAGGAAGTGCTCCATTCAATTAAAGTTTCATCTCTCTCGGATTTCATTCTAAAGATGGAGGGATTGAGAAAAGCACTTCATCGGGAAAAAAAACCAAGGACTATTAAACGGTGTAAGAATTGTGAGATAGCTCTAAATTTCCCACCCTCTCTTTGTTGATGACATCTTATTGTTTGGCTTGGGATCTATTAGGGAAGGACAAGTTCTAAAAGACATTTTAAATGTTTTTTCCTCAACTATAAGTATGTTAATCAATCTAGAAAAATAAACTTTATACATAAATGGGGTGGATGATGGCACACCAAGGCCGATAGGTAGAATTTTCTCCATTCCCTTGAAATACCGAAAGGGAGGCTTAAAATATCTGGGATATTCTCTAAAGACGAACATGTATAGAATGACAGATTGGAATTGGCTTATTGCTAGAATTGAAGGAACAATCCATCACTGGTGCAACTGATGGATTTCAAGGGGTGGTCAATTAGTTTTGATCAAGTCCATGATCGAAGTTATCTCGATATATTGGTACACATTGGCATCCATTCCCAAAGGCGTTCTAGAAAAGATTAAGAGAATTTGTGTAACACCCTTGTTTCCCCCAGCTTGTAAATTAATCATGATTGATGATTGCCATGCGATGGCACATAGACACTTGTTAGCCCCTAGATTTTCACCCTTGAAAATATTGAGGATTAAGAGCCAGCATGCATTATTTTGGCTAGCATTTTGAGATTCTCCCAGAGTTTAGCACTTGTGTTAAGAAAGAGGTTGGTTCCCATCAGAGGAAGGTATATGATCAGTACATGGTTGTTTGTTTAAGAGCTAGAGTTGGCTTGGTTTCCATGCATTTTGAGAGAGATGTATACATACTAAAGGTGTTGCTATTTTTTAGGAGACATGGTTTGAGTGGGTCTCTTGACAATTTGGAGCAATTTTGAGCATACAATATGAATCCTTGCATGATTCTAGGCCCGATGACACTTTTTCGGGTGGTGTTCAAGAAATTTCTATTTTTAGTAGGTTTTTCTTCAGGTCCCGGATTCAAATTCTGAGTGTGCACTATTGGGCCTTGAGACATCCAGAGTCTTTTGGATCTTTTTCGGGATGATGTGGAATAATTCACTATTTTTAGCAGGTTGAGTACCAGGGCTCGCATGTTAGTTCTGATAACATATTTGGATTCCTTGTGGAAAGACGAGATCAATGAGTATAAAGTCAAGGGCATTCGAATGACTTTCTATTTTTAGACAGTGACATGTGGCGGTGTTATCCTAGTCATCATGGGTGATGTAGACAGTTTCCTAAAATTTAGAAACTAGATTCTATTTTTAGAAATGTTTATATTTAGCAGGTAGAGTCATCATCCATGCAGTGCCAAGTGGCACCCTCAGAGATCGACATATGGTAGAGCTACAGAGTGATGTGGCATCCACCTAGGCATGGGTCACATTTTCCCATGACATGAGTATTCAATAATTAATTAATTTAGCTAAATGGGGGTACAGAATTGGGTCCCATTTCCCATATATTACTCCTCACACTCACCTCTCCACTTGCCATGCATCACTTCCACAAAATTCACCCCCATTTGAGGTTAAACCGTAAATTCCTAAAATTTAGGAGATTCCCTAAAATTTAGGGAGAATTTTACTTGGCCATAACTCACCCTCTTTTTCTATCTCCCTAAGTGCACCCACTTCTCTCTCTCTCTCACATGTGGGTGCATTATTGAGTTAACTCTCACTTATCTCTTGCATGTCACAATTACTTGGACTCATGGCTATTCTTGGCTAGTGTCATGCATCCATGCGCTCCATCTACCACTCCCACTCCATCTAACTTAAGTGCATGTTCCATTCACTCACTCTCTCTTTCTATTTCTCCAAATGTGCCCTCTTTTATCTCACACGTGTGGGTGCATTACTATCATATCTCACTCACGTGCTTGCATGCCAATTCCACTTGGACAAAACTCTATATTTGGTCACTCTCATGCAACCATGCACCTATATCCCTCACTTAACTCATTCTACACCTCATTATTCCCTCTTCTCTTCCTCTAGTGCACATTCTCCTTCTCTGGTGCACATATCTCCTCTCTCATGCTCATCCACCTCATCACCCACACTACTAGGACTTCACTCACGCTTCCTTTTTTATCTCCTCTCATGCACTTAGACTCCAAATTTAACCACTCGTGTGTCTTCTCCTTCTCCCTTGGGATATGCGCCCTCATTATCCTATATATTGGATGCTTGACATAGGTTCTTGGTCAGTTCTTGCAGTAGCAACATAGTGTCTCTCTCATTCTTCTCTCTCTCTCTCTCTATAGTCTAGTGGTTTTTCTCTGAGCAAAGGAAGCATTGTACCGGTTGTAAGATTTCCAAGTGTGGCGCAATAAACCCTCTTGTAAGCTTGATCAATAAAGAAGTGTGTGTTTTGTCTTCGAACTTCTATTCTTGGCGATACTGTGGTAAAATTGTGATCTGATTTGTCATTTTATGAACTATTTATTGTGATTATTTCGATCTTTTGAATAGTTTTCTCTTCTTTTTCCAGTCTATTATCATTGTGCTAACTCTCCAGGTTCCCTCCAAGGGTTAAATATCACTTTTCCTCATCGTTTTGGGCTTCCTTTACATGCTGTCCAAGACAAACAACTTGTTGTTTTGTAGGTTCTACACGTAGAAATCAGACCTAAAGGCAACAACAAGGCACTTCAGTGTGCCTAGCGACTTCCCCCCAGAGGCTAGCAAGCACTATCTGAAATAGAGAGGGGTTTGGCCAGTGACAATTTGGGGCCATTACTCCTTTAATTAGCCAAGTTTTCATCGTTGTCCTGACACCGTTATCAGCTCAATTAGAGGGTGGAAATTTGTGCTAACAACACTATAATTATATTATTTTTGGTTCAACAAGCCAATCAACTGACTATGGGGGTGAAGCCTTGAAGTATTGGCCCTGATACCACTAGAGGGAAGAGTGAGGAAGCCTTTAAAGGTGGTTCATCATGCTAAGATGACCCAATCCTCATTGCTGAAATATTTGAATTGGAAATATTAAGATATTTCCCTTAACTCTAATTTCAAGGAAAACCAGTTAATGAGCAAGGGCTGGTGGTTGAGCAACCAACCACCCTCAATAAATGGAAGTATGGGGAGACTTATTGAGGTGACCTAGACTGTAAGCTAAAGGAAAAGATGAAAGGTCACCACGGGTCCCCATGATTGACCCACGAGCTCCCTTCTGACAAAAGAAAACAAGGTACAGGTTGAGAACCTTCCCAAGGGGGATTTCAGGCAGATGAGAATTTTAGGCAAGGAGAGGGAGAGGGAGAAATCAGAAGGGGAGTTATGAACAGAGAGGACAAAGAATAAGAGTGCAAGAGAGGCCCCGAGTGTGGGCTAAGAGACATGAATCTCAAGCAAAATTTTGGTTACAGGGCTAGTTGGAAAGCCTACATCCCAACATAAGCTGAGAAGGCCGCGAACTTGAGGCTAAAGAGCATATTTTAAACCTCGTAAAGGCCTGGGCTAGGTGGGTACGAAAAAATATTGACTAAGAGTGGTATGAAGGAGAGTAACCTACACTTGACGATCTCCCTGAGAATCTAAGAGAGACTCCTTGGTGGTATCATGGCTTGGTGGTATTTTGTCGAAGTGACTGAGCACAAAGAGCCTATGGTTGGGTTTGTTATCCACCAAGTTGCACTAGGATGGACTTGCAGTTGAGCCGCCAAAGATTGAGCAATCAGTTGCTCAAAGTTCAGAGTTCAGAAGTCTAGTCGGTCAAATTGACCACCTTTTTTCGCATTTCCATCCCCTGTGGGGCATTGTAATAAGATGATATTAACATGATGAATTTTTAAAAGGATTGGCATCCTAAGACTTAATCACGAGTACATACTCTAGAGTGTTTTTTTTCATTTGTCAATTATTTCTTGTCCGAAATTCATTTTAGGCGAGTTATAATTTCTAAGTTTTTTCACTCAAATACCTCCAAAGCTAGGGCATGTTACTGATCGTTAGGCCTTAGCTTGGTTATCCAAGTCTACTGTCTAAAATTTTTATATTACCATGCTAGGTCATCATTTTGAGTCATATGAAAATCACGCTAAGTCCCCCTTAGGTTTTTTTAATGTTTTGAGTCAATAAAAAATTTCTCGCAAAACGAGATTTTTTAATTGTAATTGGTCAATAAGTTAAAAAAGTAGTACTAGGAGGCATTATATGCCTTGTGGGTATTTTTTTTCACATCCAGAGTATCAACTTTACCTAAATACCACCTTTTCGAGGGAAAATATTGAGTTTTACTCGAGAAAAATTGATTTTCTCTCCAAAAAGGTAAATAATTGACAAATAAAAGACAAAAATCAGCAAGCCTATTTATAAGGAAACATGTTGGGGACATGTTTTCCTCTTGTCTTTAGTCAAATGAAAGAAAGGGCGAGTTATCTAGAGAGGTAGGTGACTTGTTTAGTGAGTTTTCAAGAGGAGGAAATCCCAATGCTAAGACTCAACCTCCCTTGATGAGATGACACACCATGAGAAGAGGGGCATCAATCCCAAGAGGGATGACTCACCCTCTTCACCTGCCACTCCACACATGGCAAGTTATCACCTTTTGACTCCTCTCTCACTCAAAACAACCCGCCCTACTACTTAGATATGTGGCATGTTATCTCCTCATTCATTACCACTCATCTACACTTGAGACATGCACCCTCTCCACTTGGAAATGCGCCCTTCCTTGGGATTATCACCCATTTTGCTATAAAAGCAAGTCGACCCCTCCATTATTAGCTAATGGGAGTTGGACTATGCTTGATGTAATGTTATTGTAATCATTTTATATTGGAATACAAGACTTTGGAGGTCATTGGTGGTGTGTCTTACTTGTGGATGATTGTCACATGCTGAGAGTTTGAGGTGATGTTATTTCATATGCTTGTTATTTAATTATTGTTAAATATTGGCCTTGGTAAGAGTAATATTGCTCGGCCATTACAAATGACCTCTGAGTGAGTGACTTCTCCCTTGAGGGAAAGGGTCGGCCCTGCAAGCATTTAGTATGGAAGAGTTATTGCGAATCCATGTGCACCCGTCCCACAAGATTGTGAACGCGAAGAGGCATGGCCACATTTGGCTCATTCTTGCTTTGCAATATTTCGCCGTTTGTGAGCTCTGGTGCGTTTTTCTCTGCATCCTTCCGTCTTTTCTGAGCCCTGGTGCGCTTGATACCCACTCCTCCACAATGTTGAGAGAGCGAGGCAAACCTTGTTGGGGTTCGTCTTGGTATACTCACACTGCTCAGTGCCAGAGAAGACAACATATGGAAAGAGCACTCTCGCTGGCCAACTCCATTCTTCGTCAGAGAGCAAGGGTAGCCCATCTCGCACTCCAAGATTATGCAATTGAGTCTGCGACGAAGGAGCGCGCTTAGACCCCACCAGCACAGCTCTCACTCTCGGATAATTGGCAGCCCACAGGCACTATGCAAGAAGAAAATCCTCCAACGACACCTGAAATTCAAGCTCGAAGTAGCATGAAGGGGAGGTTGGATGAGGAATTCCCTACCTGTTATGTTGAGGAAGTACCATACACGGAAAACACTCCGACGACCCTGGAACCTCAGGCAAGAGACAACACAAGGGGGAGGCTCTGTGAGGAATTCCCAACATGTTATGTCGAGGAAGTGCCTTACATGGATGTGGTCTCGCAGGGGACCTGCGCGGTAATGATGCACCACACAAACATAGTAGCCATGGACAAGGGTGAGGGAAGCGCAGACACAGAGGCGGTTATTCTACGCGAGGCAGACACAAAGAAAATGAAGGTAACTCCGGGTGAGGGAGACGAAACCCCAACGCCAGCCGTGCATGTACATTCTGATGCCCAGCCACCTTTCCTCCACGCAACACACTTGGATATAGTGTTTGAACTACGAGGAAAAATGGTAGACTAGGAGCATAGAGCCCTCCTAATGGGACAACATTTGGATATGCTTCTGGATGCTTACTCCAATGCCACGACAAATCGAAAATGCCCAACATGCACCCAACCATTTGTCATCCAAGCCAGAGCAACGCGACAGGAGGATGAGGAAGACAGGTCACCGGGTATTTGATCCTGTCAATTTCAATTTGGTTTTCTCTTGTACTTCCATCCATGTTGGGGCGACTTTTTGTTTTAATTCTTGTTGTTCAGAGTCTAGTCGATGCATAGCCATCTTTCCTGGTTTCCTTCGGGCGGGACAAATGGCGAAACAATCTTTTGTCTTTTTGTCCAGAAAAAACATATGCGCCCCAAGTTGTGTTGGTTTTCTGTAAAATGGTGGCACACTTGGCGGCTGCAACACCGCTGTATCTCTCTGTATCTTTTTGTTAAATTAATATAGCAGGCAACACCCCCTTTTTTACTTAAAAAAAAAATAGTACTATTGCTCAATAAGGTAGGATTACTAATCTAGTTTGAATTTGTAATCCTATTGCTAACTTGTTTTGGAATTTCAATGTGCATTATATGTTTATTTTAACTAATCTTTCCATTGAGTTTCCTTTGTAGGTAGGACCAAGAATTTGACTTTGTTGTCCAAGTATTGTGAGGATTTTCAAGATCTCAACACATTGAAGAATTGGTGGAGCTTGATTTCAATCCATCTTTCTTCAACAAATTTTCAAGGTCAATCCCCTCTTCACTCCACCAAAAGGACCCTATTGACCACCTATTCAACTGGGGGGTCAACTCCATGTACCATGAAGATATGCATCATCAGATGCTACCAAGTCAGAGACTTCCTGGTTCTATAAGGTTGTGCTGGCCTTCAAAACACATTTTTGTAATTGGAATGTTCGCTCCCCTGCGTGGGATAATAATGTAATAGGTCTACATGGGTCATAGTTAGGTCAGTTACCTTAGGAATTCATCATTAGAGGAGTCCCTTTCATTGAGTGTTTTTTTTCCTCGGGTTATTAATTTGGCCTAACCAACCTTATTAATTTCCCTTGAGTTTTTCACTCCCGCAATATTTCCTCCAAAGTGGTGAAAGGCGTTCTAATGGTTTCGTCCTCTGGTGGCTAGCGTCTAGGAATATTGTAAATGACCATGTAAGACATCTCTCAAAGTTTTGCGGAATTCCGTCGAGTCTAGATAGGTTTTTTTTAATTTATTAAAATTGTCTAAGTTGGGTAATTTTAATTATTTTTGATAAAAAAATGTAAAAAACTAGGTCCTTGGGATTTTACTAGGGGTATTTATGCTCAAAAGAAATGGAATGAGACCCCCTACACCCTTGGACCAAGTTTCAGCTCAGTTGGACAAATTTTTCTAGGTGTTTGTCCATAGGGAGTCTTAGTCAGTCAAAAACAACAATTTAATTGCTAAGTCATGACATAGTAAAAATGTCATTTTTTTGTAAAATTGAGCTAAACGTGTGAAGTAAAGGTAGGAGATGATGATTAAACCCTTTCCTAACCTACCTAATCCCATTTCTAACCTTTACACACCCCCTATGCATAATACCCTCTTCAAATAATTCGCCCCCCTAGGGGATTTGCACCCCCCTTCATGTGAAAACACTAGAAAAGAAAGTAATTGAAGGAGTAGGGCTCTCTCTCCATAGGTGCACCCTCCTAAGCCTTCCACATCACCTTTTGGACATGGCCCACACCCTCCACCTCATCTCCACCTCATCAATCCTCACCCAAACCCTAGTGGTGCGCCCCCCTCCTTGAGATCATCACTTTGGCTTGGTGTTGGTCACTTGGCTCTCATCCAAGAGGGGTCACTATGCCTCTCCAAGTATAAATGAATGCCCTCTCTCACTCTTTTCTTCACCATTTCTTGAGCTATTGTTATGCTACCAAATTCTCTCCTCACACTTCTCATCTCTCCCACCTTGCTTCATTCATTCTTGCTCTTACTTTTGGAGAGGAACTTGTAGCAATTAGTTGTTGCAACTTCCTACTTTGGTAATAAGAAAGAGCTTTGGAGGACATTGGTGTACTAAAGATTGTGTCTTGGTGCATTTGGATTGGAGGTGATATTGTTGCTTGTGAAGTTTTCTTGATTTGTTGAGTAAGTTTTCTTGGGTTGGTTTTTCAATAGTGTTGTTGTAGAACCTATATGAGTAGAATAGTGGATATCTCAAATTAGTTTGTTGTATTCATCTATCTTATTCATCTTTACTCTTGTCTCACAATTTGTTTCATAAGTTGCAGGTTGCCTCAAGGGTTTGCAAGGCTAGCTTTGAGCTAGAAGCTTGCCTTCACAACCCACTTGAAACTCCTTTCTTTCTTACTTTTGTTTTCTGTTCATTCATATTCATATTTTTGGTATTGCTAACACTCTAGAATAGGTCATTTCAAATATATTACTTGTTGATTTTTTATGCAGAAAATTTCTGTGTAAAAACATAAATTTTCTTTGACATTTGTGTGTGTTTTGCAGTATTTCCAGCAAGAAATAGTTTGTTGTTTTTTGCAGATTCTCGCCAGTACAAGGGGAAGTGATGCCAAAATTTGGTCTTAAAACACACAAGGAAAGCATCTCTTGGTTGGGTAACAATACCCAACTCTTCTCTCATCATTCTAGCATTGTAGCAAGCCTTCGAGAGTCCCTTGAGGCTTGCATTCTTGTCTATATTTTTATGTACATTGTAACTTAGTTTAGTGCCTACATCTTGGTGTGAGCTTGGCCTAGCCAACCCCCAAAATCGTAAGGCTAGGTAGTCATTTCAATTTTCTGCAATTTTATTTTCATTGTTTGCCCCACTTGTCATTAGGACAAGGTTGTGTGGCTAGGTTGTTTTAGTATTTCATTTCATCTTTTCTCAACCCTCTTTGGCACAAAATAGGAAGGCTTGCCTCCACCTTGTGCCATTGTAAGTGGTTTGTTTACTTCAGTTTTCCCTTTCAAAACATTTATTTTCTAATTGTTGCCTACACCTTGGAGTGAGCTTGTCTTAGCCAACCCCCAAAATTGTATGGCTAGCTTAGTATTTTACTTCTAATGTGTTTGTGCTTAATGGCTTAAAACTATCTAGAAGTAGAAGCCACATATACTAATGCTAGCTTAGGCCCATGGAGGCATAGTATTTATCATGTTTTAATCTCTTTCATTTGCAAGTCTCATTTTCCAAGTACTTGTCTTTAACTCATAGTCTTTCACAAGCACTTATCCTTTCGTTTTATTGCAAATATCACGGGCATGTTATGATGGTTTAAGACAACTTATTCTTTAGATTCTTGCAAGCTATTTTCAAGTTCTTTTTCATGCTTTTTCAAGTTACATCTTATGGTTAAGCACTCTTAATACTTGCAAGTTCACAACTTCGGTTTTGGTTCAAGCACCTCATTTTTGGCAAGCAACATCTTGCCCAAACACACCAAATAACCCAATTTATCTTAGTCCATAGGCTTAAAATCAATTAGACTTAATAGAAAACCTATTACTGACCCAACTAGACTTAATAGAAAACCTATTACTGACCCAACTTTGTCATTTAAATGAGGATTTAAAGGAAGCAATGGAAGGTGATAGGTCGGGGACAACCTTGTGGCGCTCAACGTCCTTTCCGGGAGTACTTATTTCCTTGGGTTGACCTGTGGAGCTAGGGTAGGCCTTGCTGCCATACTTTTTGAGCACCCAACAACTACTTGGTACAAGTGGGGGGAGTATTGGGGTTGACACTTAGTTAGGATTCAACCTTCAACTTAATAACTTAATCAATCCTTAATCCACTTTAACCATTGGGGCATCTACTTGGCATCTACATTCATGGTTTACATTTGAATCTTGCAAGATTCCAATTCACATTTACTTTTCATGCAAGTTGTTTAAATGTTGTGGATAATTCACTAAGTGGTCATAGTTGCACCCTTGGAGGCTTCTTTTCAAGCTTTTCATTTTAAGTTAAGTTGTGTGTTGATATTTTGGTTCGGCCCTCCTTGAAGTTGCGCATCCTTTAGAGGCACTTCATTGTTGGGTTTGTCTATTTTGTATTGGCCATTAAAAGCAGTCACAATAGAGTTGTGCATCCTTTAGAGACACTCTATTGTTGAGCATGCTAGGCTTGATGTGTTGGTAATATCTCTTCATTTGAATATCTTCTTTCCCTGCACAATCAAGTAGTTGGGTTAGTGTTGGTATCTTTGTATCTATTGTATCTTGTGTTTAGTGTAACTTTTAGATATTCTTTTCTATAATCTTGTATCTAGTTTTTATATTTGTATCTAATCTTGTTGTGAAGTAGTTTGTAATTTTTGTAATCTTGTGTAATCAATCTCCCTAAAACTCTAGTTGACCCCTTGCCCAATCTTAGGCACTAGTCTTAGTTGTCCTAGGAAAAGGCTTGCTTCTCATTCAATTCATTGCACATTGCATTGTTGCCTTTGCATATAGGCTAGATCTTTCCCCCTAACCTTTTAACTATCTTAAAACTAACTCCTAGAATTAATCTCTAAATCACATAGTAACTAGGGTCTACCCTGCTTGGCTTCCCCAGGAGTAAGCCTATATGGAAGAGGTTCAAGTCAAAGTGACAGCATGGGCTTTGAACCTAGGCATTGTGTCTCCAAGGACACACTAAGTGAGCAGGACTTAGATCACGTTTGCAAGTGTGTATAAGGATGGCAACATACCCCATTGCCCAAAGGAAGTTCCAAGATCAAGAGTGTATTTCTCTCCTTCATAAAATTCCTATCTTTTATTGGCTACTTTCCAGTTTGCATGCAAGTAAATTTCAATATTCAAAGTCATATCAAATAGATTTCATGTGTGCATAATTTTCTAGATCTAGATTCAAGCTTTCTTTTCAATATCTAAAAAATGATAGATCTAAGGTAGTAGTTTCACTTTATTTGCAAGTTCTTTATATAAATTTCCAAAGGCATAAAGTACTTCTTTTCAAGAGTAGTTCTCATTGTATAATCAAGATAATTAGTGTCTTATGCTTGTTGTTTTAGGACAACAAACATAAATCCAGTAAAAGAGTCTTCTTTTAATTTCATTCTAGCATCAAAAGCTCATAAATTTTTTGTTTTTATACTTAGGTTTTTTCTAGCAAGTTTGAGCTTTAATGTTTATTATCCAAAGGAACTCTTAAAGTGTCTTTTGGTGGATTTAATCTATATTTTACTTGCTGGTTTTTAGCAGGTCACTAATAAAAGAGGGAGAAACTCTATCGAATTTGGTCAAAGTCGGAGCATTTCAAACATCGAAAGCTTACCTTTGAAGATTAGACCTTATTTCAAACATTGTAATACTTGTGATCCAAGGTTATAAGGATCACAAGCCTCCCCCAAAAAAGGAAAAGCATTGTAAATATTAGTAATAAAAATAAGTGGGCTAAGGAGGCCTCACTTTTCTTTTTCCCCTCG
>ML802700.1:60764-77122 GCA_009831015.1 Picea engelmannii | reverse complement strand
TAAAATTTAGAAACTAGATTCTATTTTTAGAAATGTTTATATTTAGCAGGTAGAGTCATCATCCATGCAGTGCCAAGTGGCACCCTCAGAGATCGACATATGGTAGAGCTACAGAGTGATGTGGCATCCACCTAGGCATGGGTCACATTTTCCCATGACATGAGTATTCAATAATTAATTAATTTAGCTAAATGGGGGTACAGAATTGGGTCCCATTTCCCATATATTACTCCTCACACTCACCTCTCCACTTGCCATGCATCACTTCCACAAAATTCACCCCCATTTGAGGTTAAACCGTAAATTCCTAAAATTTAGGAGATTCCCTAAAATTTAGGGAGAATTTTACTTGGCCATAACTCACCCTCTTTTTCTATCTCCCTAAGTGCACCCACTTCTCTCTCTCTCTCACATGTGGGTGCATTATTGAGTTAACTCTCACTTATCTCTTGCATGTCACAATTACTTGGACTCATGGCTATTCTTGGCTAGTGTCATGCATCCATGCGCTCCATCTACCACTCCCACTCCATCTAACTTAAGTGCATGTTCCATTCACTCACTCTCTCTTTCTATTTCTCCAAATGTGCCCTCTTTTATCTCACACGTGTGGGTGCATTACTATCATATCTCACTCACGTGCTTGCATGCCAATTCCACTTGGACAAAACTCTATATTTGGTCACTCTCATGCAACCATGCACCTATATCCCTCACTTAACTCATTCTACACCTCATTATTCCCTCTTCTCTTCCTCTAGTGCACATTCTCCTTCTCTGGTGCACATATCTCCTCTCTCATGCTCATCCACCTCATCACCCACACTACTAGGACTTCACTCACGCTTCCTTTTTTATCTCCTCTCATGCACTTAGACTCCAAATTTAACCACTCGTGTGTCTTCTCCTTCTCCCTTGGGATATGCGCCCTCATTATCCTATATATTGGATGCTTGACATAGGTTCTTGGTCAGTTCTTGCAGTAGCAACATAGTGTCTCTCTCATTCTTCTCTCTCTCTCTCTCTATAGTCTAGTGGTTTTTCTCTGAGCAAAGGAAGCATTGTACCGGTTGTAAGATTTCCAAGTGTGGCGCAATAAACCCTCTTGTAAGCTTGATCAATAAAGAAGTGTGTGTTTTGTCTTCGAACTTCTATTCTTGGCGATACTGTGGTAAAATTGTGATCTGATTTGTCATTTTATGAACTATTTATTGTGATTATTTCGATCTTTTGAATAGTTTTCTCTTCTTTTTCCAGTCTATTATCATTGTGCTAACTCTCCAGGTTCCCTCCAAGGGTTAAATATCACTTTTCCTCATCGTTTTGGGCTTCCTTTACATGCTGTCCAAGACAAACAACTTGTTGTTTTGTAGGTTCTACACGTAGAAATCAGACCTAAAGGCAACAACAAGGCACTTCAGTGTGCCTAGCGACTTCCCCCCAGAGGCTAGCAAGCACTATCTGAAATAGAGAGGGGTTTGGCCAGTGACAATTTGGGGCCATTACTCCTTTAATTAGCCAAGTTTTCATCGTTGTCCTGACACCGTTATCAGCTCAATTAGAGGGTGGAAATTTGTGCTAACAACACTATAATTATATTATTTTTGGTTCAACAAGCCAATCAACTGACTATGGGGGTGAAGCCTTGAAGTATTGGCCCTGATACCACTAGAGGGAAGAGTGAGGAAGCCTTTAAAGGTGGTTCATCATGCTAAGATGACCCAATCCTCATTGCTGAAATATTTGAATTGGAAATATTAAGATATTTCCCTTAACTCTAATTTCAAGGAAAACCAGTTAATGAGCAAGGGCTGGTGGTTGAGCAACCAACCACCCTCAATAAATGGAAGTATGGGGAGACTTATTGAGGTGACCTAGACTGTAAGCTAAAGGAAAAGATGAAAGGTCACCACGGGTCCCCATGATTGACCCACGAGCTCCCTTCTGACAAAAGAAAACAAGGTACAGGTTGAGAACCTTCCCAAGGGGGATTTCAGGCAGATGAGAATTTTAGGCAAGGAGAGGGAGAGGGAGAAATCAGAAGGGGAGTTATGAACAGAGAGGACAAAGAATAAGAGTGCAAGAGAGGCCCCGAGTGTGGGCTAAGAGACATGAATCTCAAGCAAAATTTTGGTTACAGGGCTAGTTGGAAAGCCTACATCCCAACATAAGCTGAGAAGGCCGCGAACTTGAGGCTAAAGAGCATATTTTAAACCTCGTAAAGGCCTGGGCTAGGTGGGTACGAAAAAATATTGACTAAGAGTGGTATGAAGGAGAGTAACCTACACTTGACGATCTCCCTGAGAATCTAAGAGAGACTCCTTGGTGGTATCATGGCTTGGTGGTATTTTGTCGAAGTGACTGAGCACAAAGAGCCTATGGTTGGGTTTGTTATCCACCAAGTTGCACTAGGATGGACTTGCAGTTGAGCCGCCAAAGATTGAGCAATCAGTTGCTCAAAGTTCAGAGTTCAGAAGTCTAGTCGGTCAAATTGACCACCTTTTTTCGCATTTCCATCCCCTGTGGGGCATTGTAATAAGATGATATTAACATGATGAATTTTTAAAAGGATTGGCATCCTAAGACTTAATCACGAGTACATACTCTAGAGTGTTTTTTTTCATTTGTCAATTATTTCTTGTCCGAAATTCATTTTAGGCGAGTTATAATTTCTAAGTTTTTTCACTCAAATACCTCCAAAGCTAGGGCATGTTACTGATCGTTAGGCCTTAGCTTGGTTATCCAAGTCTACTGTCTAAAATTTTTATATTACCATGCTAGGTCATCATTTTGAGTCATATGAAAATCACGCTAAGTCCCCCTTAGGTTTTTTTAATGTTTTGAGTCAATAAAAAATTTCTCGCAAAACGAGATTTTTTAATTGTAATTGGTCAATAAGTTAAAAAAGTAGTACTAGGAGGCATTATATGCCTTGTGGGTATTTTTTTTCACATCCAGAGTATCAACTTTACCTAAATACCACCTTTTCGAGGGAAAATATTGAGTTTTACTCGAGAAAAATTGATTTTCTCTCCAAAAAGGTAAATAATTGACAAATAAAAGACAAAAATCAGCAAGCCTATTTATAAGGAAACATGTTGGGGACATGTTTTCCTCTTGTCTTTAGTCAAATGAAAGAAAGGGCGAGTTATCTAGAGAGGTAGGTGACTTGTTTAGTGAGTTTTCAAGAGGAGGAAATCCCAATGCTAAGACTCAACCTCCCTTGATGAGATGACACACCATGAGAAGAGGGGCATCAATCCCAAGAGGGATGACTCACCCTCTTCACCTGCCACTCCACACATGGCAAGTTATCACCTTTTGACTCCTCTCTCACTCAAAACAACCCGCCCTACTACTTAGATATGTGGCATGTTATCTCCTCATTCATTACCACTCATCTACACTTGAGACATGCACCCTCTCCACTTGGAAATGCGCCCTTCCTTGGGATTATCACCCATTTTGCTATAAAAGCAAGTCGACCCCTCCATTATTAGCTAATGGGAGTTGGACTATGCTTGATGTAATGTTATTGTAATCATTTTATATTGGAATACAAGACTTTGGAGGTCATTGGTGGTGTGTCTTACTTGTGGATGATTGTCACATGCTGAGAGTTTGAGGTGATGTTATTTCATATGCTTGTTATTTAATTATTGTTAAATATTGGCCTTGGTAAGAGTAATATTGCTCGGCCATTACAAATGACCTCTGAGTGAGTGACTTCTCCCTTGAGGGAAAGGGTCGGCCCTGCAAGCATTTAGTATGGAAGAGTTATTGCGAATCCATGTGCACCCGTCCCACAAGATTGTGAACGCGAAGAGGCATGGCCACATTTGGCTCATTCTTGCTTTGCAATATTTCGCCGTTTGTGAGCTCTGGTGCGTTTTTCTCTGCATCCTTCCGTCTTTTCTGAGCCCTGGTGCGCTTGATACCCACTCCTCCACAATGTTGAGAGAGCGAGGCAAACCTTGTTGGGGTTCGTCTTGGTATACTCACACTGCTCAGTGCCAGAGAAGACAACATATGGAAAGAGCACTCTCGCTGGCCAACTCCATTCTTCGTCAGAGAGCAAGGGTAGCCCATCTCGCACTCCAAGATTATGCAATTGAGTCTGCGACGAAGGAGCGCGCTTAGACCCCACCAGCACAGCTCTCACTCTCGGATAATTGGCAGCCCACAGGCACTATGCAAGAAGAAAATCCTCCAACGACACCTGAAATTCAAGCTCGAAGTAGCATGAAGGGGAGGTTGGATGAGGAATTCCCTACCTGTTATGTTGAGGAAGTACCATACACGGAAAACACTCCGACGACCCTGGAACCTCAGGCAAGAGACAACACAAGGGGGAGGCTCTGTGAGGAATTCCCAACATGTTATGTCGAGGAAGTGCCTTACATGGATGTGGTCTCGCAGGGGACCTGCGCGGTAATGATGCACCACACAAACATAGTAGCCATGGACAAGGGTGAGGGAAGCGCAGACACAGAGGCGGTTATTCTACGCGAGGCAGACACAAAGAAAATGAAGGTAACTCCGGGTGAGGGAGACGAAACCCCAACGCCAGCCGTGCATGTACATTCTGATGCCCAGCCACCTTTCCTCCACGCAACACACTTGGATATAGTGTTTGAACTACGAGGAAAAATGGTAGACTAGGAGCATAGAGCCCTCCTAATGGGACAACATTTGGATATGCTTCTGGATGCTTACTCCAATGCCACGACAAATCGAAAATGCCCAACATGCACCCAACCATTTGTCATCCAAGCCAGAGCAACGCGACAGGAGGATGAGGAAGACAGGTCACCGGGTATTTGATCCTGTCAATTTCAATTTGGTTTTCTCTTGTACTTCCATCCATGTTGGGGCGACTTTTTGTTTTAATTCTTGTTGTTCAGAGTCTAGTCGATGCATAGCCATCTTTCCTGGTTTCCTTCGGGCGGGACAAATGGCGAAACAATCTTTTGTCTTTTTGTCCAGAAAAAACATATGCGCCCCAAGTTGTGTTGGTTTTCTGTAAAATGGTGGCACACTTGGCGGCTGCAACACCGCTGTATCTCTCTGTATCTTTTTGTTAAATTAATATAGCAGGCAACACCCCCTTTTTTACTTAAAAAAAAAATAGTACTATTGCTCAATAAGGTAGGATTACTAATCTAGTTTGAATTTGTAATCCTATTGCTAACTTGTTTTGGAATTTCAATGTGCATTATATGTTTATTTTAACTAATCTTTCCATTGAGTTTCCTTTGTAGGTAGGACCAAGAATTTGACTTTGTTGTCCAAGTATTGTGAGGATTTTCAAGATCTCAACACATTGAAGAATTGGTGGAGCTTGATTTCAATCCATCTTTCTTCAACAAATTTTCAAGGTCAATCCCCTCTTCACTCCACCAAAAGGACCCTATTGACCACCTATTCAACTGGGGGGTCAACTCCATGTACCATGAAGATATGCATCATCAGATGCTACCAAGTCAGAGACTTCCTGGTTCTATAAGGTTGTGCTGGCCTTCAAAACACATTTTTGTAATTGGAATGTTCGCTCCCCTGCGTGGGATAATAATGTAATAGGTCTACATGGGTCATAGTTAGGTCAGTTACCTTAGGAATTCATCATTAGAGGAGTCCCTTTCATTGAGTGTTTTTTTTCCTCGGGTTATTAATTTGGCCTAACCAACCTTATTAATTTCCCTTGAGTTTTTCACTCCCGCAATATTTCCTCCAAAGTGGTGAAAGGCGTTCTAATGGTTTCGTCCTCTGGTGGCTAGCGTCTAGGAATATTGTAAATGACCATGTAAGACATCTCTCAAAGTTTTGCGGAATTCCGTCGAGTCTAGATAGGTTTTTTTTAATTTATTAAAATTGTCTAAGTTGGGTAATTTTAATTATTTTTGATAAAAAAATGTAAAAAACTAGGTCCTTGGGATTTTACTAGGGGTATTTATGCTCAAAAGAAATGGAATGAGACCCCCTACACCCTTGGACCAAGTTTCAGCTCAGTTGGACAAATTTTTCTAGGTGTTTGTCCATAGGGAGTCTTAGTCAGTCAAAAACAACAATTTAATTGCTAAGTCATGACATAGTAAAAATGTCATTTTTTTGTAAAATTGAGCTAAACGTGTGAAGTAAAGGTAGGAGATGATGATTAAACCCTTTCCTAACCTACCTAATCCCATTTCTAACCTTTACACACCCCCTATGCATAATACCCTCTTCAAATAATTCGCCCCCCTAGGGGATTTGCACCCCCCTTCATGTGAAAACACTAGAAAAGAAAGTAATTGAAGGAGTAGGGCTCTCTCTCCATAGGTGCACCCTCCTAAGCCTTCCACATCACCTTTTGGACATGGCCCACACCCTCCACCTCATCTCCACCTCATCAATCCTCACCCAAACCCTAGTGGTGCGCCCCCCTCCTTGAGATCATCACTTTGGCTTGGTGTTGGTCACTTGGCTCTCATCCAAGAGGGGTCACTATGCCTCTCCAAGTATAAATGAATGCCCTCTCTCACTCTTTTCTTCACCATTTCTTGAGCTATTGTTATGCTACCAAATTCTCTCCTCACACTTCTCATCTCTCCCACCTTGCTTCATTCATTCTTGCTCTTACTTTTGGAGAGGAACTTGTAGCAATTAGTTGTTGCAACTTCCTACTTTGGTAATAAGAAAGAGCTTTGGAGGACATTGGTGTACTAAAGATTGTGTCTTGGTGCATTTGGATTGGAGGTGATATTGTTGCTTGTGAAGTTTTCTTGATTTGTTGAGTAAGTTTTCTTGGGTTGGTTTTTCAATAGTGTTGTTGTAGAACCTATATGAGTAGAATAGTGGATATCTCAAATTAGTTTGTTGTATTCATCTATCTTATTCATCTTTACTCTTGTCTCACAATTTGTTTCATAAGTTGCAGGTTGCCTCAAGGGTTTGCAAGGCTAGCTTTGAGCTAGAAGCTTGCCTTCACAACCCACTTGAAACTCCTTTCTTTCTTACTTTTGTTTTCTGTTCATTCATATTCATATTTTTGGTATTGCTAACACTCTAGAATAGGTCATTTCAAATATATTACTTGTTGATTTTTTATGCAGAAAATTTCTGTGTAAAAACATAAATTTTCTTTGACATTTGTGTGTGTTTTGCAGTATTTCCAGCAAGAAATAGTTTGTTGTTTTTTGCAGATTCTCGCCAGTACAAGGGGAAGTGATGCCAAAATTTGGTCTTAAAACACACAAGGAAAGCATCTCTTGGTTGGGTAACAATACCCAACTCTTCTCTCATCATTCTAGCATTGTAGCAAGCCTTCGAGAGTCCCTTGAGGCTTGCATTCTTGTCTATATTTTTATGTACATTGTAACTTAGTTTAGTGCCTACATCTTGGTGTGAGCTTGGCCTAGCCAACCCCCAAAATCGTAAGGCTAGGTAGTCATTTCAATTTTCTGCAATTTTATTTTCATTGTTTGCCCCACTTGTCATTAGGACAAGGTTGTGTGGCTAGGTTGTTTTAGTATTTCATTTCATCTTTTCTCAACCCTCTTTGGCACAAAATAGGAAGGCTTGCCTCCACCTTGTGCCATTGTAAGTGGTTTGTTTACTTCAGTTTTCCCTTTCAAAACATTTATTTTCTAATTGTTGCCTACACCTTGGAGTGAGCTTGTCTTAGCCAACCCCCAAAATTGTATGGCTAGCTTAGTATTTTACTTCTAATGTGTTTGTGCTTAATGGCTTAAAACTATCTAGAAGTAGAAGCCACATATACTAATGCTAGCTTAGGCCCATGGAGGCATAGTATTTATCATGTTTTAATCTCTTTCATTTGCAAGTCTCATTTTCCAAGTACTTGTCTTTAACTCATAGTCTTTCACAAGCACTTATCCTTTCGTTTTATTGCAAATATCACGGGCATGTTATGATGGTTTAAGACAACTTATTCTTTAGATTCTTGCAAGCTATTTTCAAGTTCTTTTTCATGCTTTTTCAAGTTACATCTTATGGTTAAGCACTCTTAATACTTGCAAGTTCACAACTTCGGTTTTGGTTCAAGCACCTCATTTTTGGCAAGCAACATCTTGCCCAAACACACCAAATAACCCAATTTATCTTAGTCCATAGGCTTAAAATCAATTAGACTTAATAGAAAACCTATTACTGACCCAACTAGACTTAATAGAAAACCTATTACTGACCCAACTTTGTCATTTAAATGAGGATTTAAAGGAAGCAATGGAAGGTGATAGGTCGGGGACAACCTTGTGGCGCTCAACGTCCTTTCCGGGAGTACTTATTTCCTTGGGTTGACCTGTGGAGCTAGGGTAGGCCTTGCTGCCATACTTTTTGAGCACCCAACAACTACTTGGTACAAGTGGGGGGAGTATTGGGGTTGACACTTAGTTAGGATTCAACCTTCAACTTAATAACTTAATCAATCCTTAATCCACTTTAACCATTGGGGCATCTACTTGGCATCTACATTCATGGTTTACATTTGAATCTTGCAAGATTCCAATTCACATTTACTTTTCATGCAAGTTGTTTAAATGTTGTGGATAATTCACTAAGTGGTCATAGTTGCACCCTTGGAGGCTTCTTTTCAAGCTTTTCATTTTAAGTTAAGTTGTGTGTTGATATTTTGGTTCGGCCCTCCTTGAAGTTGCGCATCCTTTAGAGGCACTTCATTGTTGGGTTTGTCTATTTTGTATTGGCCATTAAAAGCAGTCACAATAGAGTTGTGCATCCTTTAGAGACACTCTATTGTTGAGCATGCTAGGCTTGATGTGTTGGTAATATCTCTTCATTTGAATATCTTCTTTCCCTGCACAATCAAGTAGTTGGGTTAGTGTTGGTATCTTTGTATCTATTGTATCTTGTGTTTAGTGTAACTTTTAGATATTCTTTTCTATAATCTTGTATCTAGTTTTTATATTTGTATCTAATCTTGTTGTGAAGTAGTTTGTAATTTTTGTAATCTTGTGTAATCAATCTCCCTAAAACTCTAGTTGACCCCTTGCCCAATCTTAGGCACTAGTCTTAGTTGTCCTAGGAAAAGGCTTGCTTCTCATTCAATTCATTGCACATTGCATTGTTGCCTTTGCATATAGGCTAGATCTTTCCCCCTAACCTTTTAACTATCTTAAAACTAACTCCTAGAATTAATCTCTAAATCACATAGTAACTAGGGTCTACCCTGCTTGGCTTCCCCAGGAGTAAGCCTATATGGAAGAGGTTCAAGTCAAAGTGACAGCATGGGCTTTGAACCTAGGCATTGTGTCTCCAAGGACACACTAAGTGAGCAGGACTTAGATCACGTTTGCAAGTGTGTATAAGGATGGCAACATACCCCATTGCCCAAAGGAAGTTCCAAGATCAAGAGTGTATTTCTCTCCTTCATAAAATTCCTATCTTTTATTGGCTACTTTCCAGTTTGCATGCAAGTAAATTTCAATATTCAAAGTCATATCAAATAGATTTCATGTGTGCATAATTTTCTAGATCTAGATTCAAGCTTTCTTTTCAATATCTAAAAAATGATAGATCTAAGGTAGTAGTTTCACTTTATTTGCAAGTTCTTTATATAAATTTCCAAAGGCATAAAGTACTTCTTTTCAAGAGTAGTTCTCATTGTATAATCAAGATAATTAGTGTCTTATGCTTGTTGTTTTAGGACAACAAACATAAATCCAGTAAAAGAGTCTTCTTTTAATTTCATTCTAGCATCAAAAGCTCATAAATTTTTTGTTTTTATACTTAGGTTTTTTCTAGCAAGTTTGAGCTTTAATGTTTATTATCCAAAGGAACTCTTAAAGTGTCTTTTGGTGGATTTAATCTATATTTTACTTGCTGGTTTTTAGCAGGTCACTAATAAAAGAGGGAGAAACTCTATCGAATTTGGTCAAAGTCGGAGCATTTCAAACATCGAAAGCTTACCTTTGAAGATTAGACCTTATTTCAAACATTGTAATACTTGTGATCCAAGGTTATAAGGATCACAAGCCTCCCCCAAAAAAGGAAAAGCATTGTAAATATTAGTAATAAAAATAAGTGGGCTAAGGAGGCCTCACTTTTCTTTTTCCCCTCGAGGGGAGGGACCAGTGTTGTGGTGTGATCTATTTTTACATGGTTTCATTTTCTTGCATAAGTTTAACTAATCTCACATCTTAAGGCTAAGCTAAAAGGAACCTTAATCGTGCACACTACAAAGCAATCTTAGATTAGCTCTTTTATTTGTTGCAAAGTAGAATATTGATTGCTAGACTAGATTTTATTTCAACAATCTATTTTCATTTTACTTTTGCAAATAAACCAGTACCCTCAACTTCCCTACATAGGCTCATGCCAAATAGGGGCTGGAAAGTGTGGAATTAGTAATTAGAGAAATATTTACTTTTATGTCATTTCATTTTCTTGTAAATAAACCTGTCCCCTCAGGTCCTCCTCTAAGCTTTACGCTGAAAGGACGTTGGTCAGTGTGGACTTAGTTTATTAGAAAACATTTATTTTCTGCAATTTACTTTCAGTCTTTATTTTATTGCAAATAAACCCTTCCCCTCAACTCCCCGGTGTATTCTTTGAACCCTTGTGAGCATAGCTCAATCTAGGGAACTCATCAGAGCCGAGGCTGGTCAATGTGGAGTAGTTTAATTAGGACAATCTCTAAGGAAGCTATTGTTTGGTTTGGAAACCTTCATAAAGGGAGTGTGTGAAGTCGGACATAATACCTCGGGCTTGTTCCCCTTTGTGTTGGACCTATGGCACCTTTATTGAGTTTGTTGGTGAATCCATTTGGGTTTCGGCAAGCTCTCCGCAAATTTCCATGCTAATGGATAGCCTCTCAAGAGGCCACATTTTAAATTAAGTTTCATTTTCAAGAGTTGTACTTTCACACAAACAATAAAGTAACGCTCATAATAATATTTCTCACACTCAACAACCTTTAAAATTTAAAAGCAACACACTTGCAAGACTCCACTTTTTAGCAGCAATTTGTGACACACAACAACTCGCAACATTTCAATTACATTTGGCACTGGTCCACACAATTTGCTTATCATATTTAATTCAAGTATTGTATCCTTTTTATGTAAGTTGTATCTCCCATACAAGTATCTTGAATGTTTTACTTTCCATCATAGGCAATCTTTACTTTTCACGTAAGTTGTATCTTGAATGCTTCAATTTCAAAACCATATCTTATATATCATTTATGTTGCTGGTGTAATCTTAACTATATGTTGTTTATGCAATCATTGATATATCTTGCTATAGTGGTTGTAGTAAAAACTCTTAGATCTTACCTTTTGTTCTTAGTTTAGATCAAACCTTAGATTTAATTATGTAGGGACTACCCCCCTTGGCTTCGTTAGGAGTTGGCCTAGACGAAGGAGTCGAGGATCAGGCGACATCACCTTGATTCAAGACTTTCCCCCAAGGACACACCCAATGGATTAAAAGTTTTTCCACATTAAACCTGAGGTGTGTATAAAGGCGACAACAGGGCAGAAAGGCGAACACCCACAGTCAATTGGTTGGTTACACCACGTAAACAAATAAGTTTTCTATTCCTTGTGTAATTGAAACGAAATGGTTGGATGTTTGTGTTTGCAATCATGAACATGAATACCTGAAATGTGAATTTGCTGTGTGTTCTTGGAGATGGCCTCTGTACTTGTTTGAAATAAATCTGCATCAAAATTGCTTGTAGCTAAAGGCAGGTTGTCTCCGTATTTAGCAAAATAACTGCAAGTATATGTCTGTGAAAAGATTGTGTGATTTGTGAATACAAGAAGGGTACGAACATATACAGTCGTCGAGTATGTAAATATCTCAAATCTCGGTGATATCTTAAGTTGAAGGATGAAATAACATCCATGCTCATTGTAGGTACCACTGTGTCCATATATATATATATATGAGTCAAGGTGTTGGGATTCCGGAAGCAAATGAGCCTTTCAGGATAGGATGAAACAAAGGGACCCTAGGTAAGCGATGGAGTGCCTGGGAACAATGCGAGAATCCTTGAAACTCAATAAGTATCGAAAATCACTTAGAGAAATTCTTCGTGAAACTGGCTAAGTCCTAAATCAAACCGTTAAGCCTGTGTAAATATTTTTTTTACCACGAAAAATCGTGACCATCGATTTGGCATGGCGGTTAGATATGAACCCTCTATCAGCATAGGGACATGATTAAAATCTCATCCATCGATCTAGAGAGATAGTAGATCCTAACTGTCCATCGTAGGGTGCCATTTGAAGTAATTTGTGGACCCGAGGAGGATGAACTCCGATGAGGGGACTCTGAGGTGAGATCTAGACCCTCGATCAAAGCAAGGGAAAGATTAACTCTTAGTCGTCGATCCGTCGTGAGGGCTCCACATCTCCTTGGCATGTGATAAGACCTTGTTTCACTCCGAAAGAATCGTAGCCACTCATTGGACACGGTGACAATATCTGGTCGTTGATTGACATGGAGGCGAGTCTTGGGGCTAGACAAAATCTCTACCGTCGATTTGGTGAGACAAAATGATCCTATCCATCCACCGTAGGACATTGTTCAGAGTAAGTTATAGTCCTAGAGGAGAAGCACTCTGAAGGAGGGACCTCGAAGGAAAATCTAGACCATTAATAAGAACTAGAGAAAGATCTGATCCTAGTTGTCTGTTGCAGTAAGTTGTTCATAGTCAGTTGCGGACCCGAGGGAGGTGTACTCCGAAGGAGGAAATCTTAGGGCAGATCTGGACTGTTGATCTGCCGAAAACAGAGGGATTCCAAAAGGAGATCTAGACCGTTGATCTCCTACCAAAGGCTTAAGAGTGTGACATGGATGGTGCCATGTGTCAAGTAAATATCATGCCATGCGTTAAGCAAAGATTGTGCCATGTGTCATGATGACTTGTCACCTACTAGAGAGAATTCGTGGGAAGACGAGTGACACTGTCAGGTGGAAATGATGCCACGTATCTAGCAGAGATTATGCCATGTGTCAGGTGGCGAACCTTTTAGTAGTTGATTCTAAAGGGTTCGGAGTACAACCCTGAAGGGTTCAAAGTACAACTCCAAAGAGCTCAGAGTAGGACTCCGAAGAGATAATCTAGACCGTTGATCGATGAGTGGTGAGACACGATGATAGTCGTCGATCTGTCGTAGGTCCCACCTAAGCCATGAGAGGATGTGGTGACGACCTGATGTTGTTTCCTACCAATTTGGTAGTCCACGTGCCCAAGTAGTGACATGTGTCATCAAGAGATTGGTCAACGAGACGAAGGTGGGTCCCATTGGGAGAAGAGGTCCTTTATATCATCGTTTTCAATTATGGTCATTGGATCTGTCGGGGTTCGTCCTCGAGAGATCTGGGTCGTACGTTGGGGTTTGAAGGGTTAGCAAAGTCATATATTTTGACAACACAGGCATCGATGACACGACGAGAACTGTCGATCTGTCATTGGGCAAGAGGAATATCCGTCGTTGATATTTCGTGAGACTAGTTCAAAAGAGGAGTGAGGATGATGACATCATGAATGATGTGGCATGCCAACAAGGCCGCCAAAGTGTCCTTAGGATGACAGGTGTCATCTGTTGGTTGGTTGGGGAGGGTCTGGAGAGGAAGGACGGTGATATTTGTTGATCTTGTCGGAGATGTTACGAGAAGATCTGAATCATTGGATCTAGAGGCATCATCGTCGGAATATGGGAGGTTGGTTAGGAACGAGCGTTAACCCCCACACAATTTGGCATCACCAATGCAATTAGAACCCTAGGATGTTCGGTCCGAAGACCCTTGGATCTAAAGTAGACCCAATAGAGGATCGTCGTCGAAAATTTTGTGTTGGGGTGTGATGCTCCACGATGGAGTAATCGTCGATGATGATGGGAGTCGAGGCTAACGACAATCGTTGATCGACAAAGGGAAGAGATGAATTATCCACTGTAGATCTCATGGGTCACATCCATGTACCATGGAGACCATTGGGAGCTGGGAGTTAACCTCTACGCCAAATGATATCGTCGACGTGCTCTGAACCACAAAGATCGAGAGCTGAGAGTCGTAGGATTTGGGGAAGGTGCCCGTTGGTGTATCATCATTGGAAGTTTCGCTGGTGGGAGTGAACTAAGGTATAAGAAATCTCGACTACAACTATAGGCTTATGTGGGCAGAAGTTCCACAACAACAAGTTAGGTGGGTTCCACATCAGTGCCATATTTTCGCCATGTCAGATGGCACGATTGACAAGGTGCCACATGGAAGTGAGAAGGGTTTTAACCATGTGAGCCTGAGAAACGTTAGGAGGTCATAACTTTGATCCCAAGCTCAAAATTGAGCATGGTTACAGTCGTTGGAAAGCTCTTGACGAGAAAAAGGTGATGGTTCCCTCGAGAAGAGGTTTTGAAATGATTGAGAAAAAGAAAAATTTTAATACCCCATCCCTTAAAAAGGGTACTTAGGGGGATTGGGTGTGTTACAATTTGTGCCAATTATTTATGGAAAGGTGATGTAGAGTATAAACTGGCAAACTAGGCTCGATGGGAGCTTATAGTCAAGCCCAAAAAATTTGGTAGTTGGAGGATACATGATCTGCATTCTTTCAGATGATTTTTGGCTGCTAAATCACTCTAGCACATCATCTTGAATGACAGCTTATGGTGCAAAATTCTTCATAACAAATACATAGCTCCTAGAATCTTGGTGGATTGGATTAGAAATCCCAGTAAATCAACTCACCAAGTGTCGAATCACTGGAAATCCTTAAACTCAACATTCTCAGTCATCGAAAACCATTTGGTGTGGAAAGTAAATGATGGTTCTCAACTCTGAATTGGATCAAAGGCCATACTGGGCTGTAATCAAAATATTTTTATTCCCAATAGATTATTAATCATCTCCAACTAAGAGGTTTATGCTCGTTGAATAAAATAGGTAAAGAAGATGCTACCTCTACATGGTCACAAGGCTAGCTTACTACTCAAGAAGTTGGGCTCAAAGGTTTATAGGCAACTCATTGTGAAAGATACATTGCAAAACTTTCAAGAGCACGTGTTAGATTATTGGAGGGAGTTGATGAATTATCCTAGGTTGGGAAAGGTGAAGGTACTAAGGGCTATGAAGCTCAAAAAGATCCTAATGTTCTCTCAAAGGATTAGTGGTGGAAGAAGAAGTGGAAGGTGCAAACACCTAGTAAGAGTATCTTATTGATATGGCTCATTCGTTATAATCGATTGCCTACATGGGACAAACTGCAAAAGAATAAATTGGCAGAGCCAGGATGGTGTACATTATGTAGAGATAATCTTGAATCCAACATCCATCTCTTCTGTGAATGCACATTTTTTGTTCAAGTATGGAGGGATGTAGAATCATCCTTGAAATTACAATAGTTGTGGACCAAAGGTAATGTTTTGGAAAACTTCAATGTATGGTTCATGAGGAAAGATCTAAAACAACTAAGAGTTATTCCTTTCTTGGTTTTATGGAGAATATGGATTGCTAGGAATGAAAGTATATTTGAAGGGAAGTTGGTCCCAATTTTTCAAGTGGCTTCTCAAGTTCTCTCTTTACTGCCTTTTTTCCAGGTTCCATCTAAAGTTCCAAAAGTATCCACAAGCTCCCTCCCCAAATCAATAAATCCATTCCATGTGGTTTTTTTGATGGGGCCAGCCAGAGGGGGGGTACCAAATGCGATGAAGGTTATATCCTCTAGTTTTCAGAAGACCATTATTATGCGGGTAAGTCTTTCTTGGGTCCTAGGACCAACAATAATGGTGAGATGGAATCTCTTCTCCTTCTCATGAAATCTGACCTTAAGAAAAAATGTAAGTCACTCCAAATTTATGGTGATTTTGAACTAGTCATACAATGGATGAAAGGGAAAAATCAAATATTAAAATCTAGGCTCTTTAATATGGCTATCCTCCTTAAAGATATTGCAAACATTTTTTATAAGGCATCATTCTTTCACGTCTATAGGCAACACAATTCCAAAGTTGTTACTCTTTCAAAGACATGATTAGAAGGCAAACTTGAATAGGTGGTTGGAGATGAGCACAAAAATGGGACAATAGTCTCATCCATAATATTTTCATTGAATGATGCTTAAATTATGACTGAGCAGAAAGTTTTTTTGAAATATGTCTAGATAAGATATAGAGACTTAGGTATTAATGTGTCATTTTTTATATATGTTTTACTGTATGAGAAAAATCTCAGAACTTTTTTGGTAGACATTCTGAAGAACAAAAGGATGATTGGATCATATTGACCTATGTTGATGAAGTCTTGAAAAGGATAAGTATGTAAGCCGATGTGAAGATTGTATTTACATCTCATGTTGAAATATAAATGTATTTTTTTCTGAGGGAATATATATA
>ML802700.1:41547-60486 GCA_009831015.1 Picea engelmannii | reverse complement strand
AAAAAGGGTCGAATGACATTCCATTATTGGCCCCTAGACATGAGCAAAATGTAGTTTAGCTTTAGGCAAATTAAGTGTAACTATTTTCAATTTGTAATAAGGTCCATGAAGGGTTTATGAGACAAAGAACTATCTCTATAACAGTGTGTCTTCCTCATATTTCTTGTTAATGATGATTATGTTAAAACTTAAAAGACATTCCATTCTCAATGGATTCTGTAGATTTTTCTGTTGTGTTGAAAACCACTACAAAACACTTTGATTTTGTAAATAGATTAGATTCATATTTTAGATTAAAAAGGTGATTGAATAAGAATTTATTCAAACATTTTGTACCCAATCTGAGTCTCTACTATCTGATTGATTTCACAATGCTTGAGGTTGGGATGGTGGAAGAACTGGACTTGAATGAACCCTAGAAACCCATGTACAATATGTAAAAGCCAAGATGGCCCCAAAAATGAGGAGAACAAGAGAAATAACCACAAGGATCAACCCTTTGAAATGTTTCATTTCCTGGTTTTTTGGTGTGGAGACTTTGCTTTTATAATGTTGTTGCTGAAAAGACAATAATTAAATCACTAAAAACCCAAATTGAAACCCATCATACAAAACCCATGTTTTGAGTTGCAACTTGTACATCATATTTAGATTCAGTGTAATACAAAAAGAATGGATGGGGAAAATGATCATATTGTCCAATTATCAATGTCTATTGTCAAAATTAAAGATACATGCTCGAAATATCCCCAAAATTTTCCAAGAACATCACTAAAATTTGTCCAAAACATCTCTGAAATCTGTCGAGAATGTCTCTGAAATCTGCCCAGATTGTCTTGGGGACGACCAACAAGTCTCCAAGTCCCCAATGAAGTCCCCAACAATTTAGGGATGTTTCCTAGAATTCCCCAAGTCACAAAACACCAATACGGCAAGTATAAGGTTTTTTGGGGGGAGGGAGGGCGATTCCCCATGCAACATAGCTTTGGATTAAAGGAACATAATGTATATGTATGTCAATCTAATTTACTTCATTACTAAATATAAACAAATGCAAACCTAACTAAATACATAATAACAAAATAATATACATAAAAAAATATAATATTCATTAATAATACATAATAATAACTAAGTTATATAGCTATAGCCTATGACTAAATATATAATAAAAAAGTTAAATATGTAACCTATGACTAAATATATAATAAAAAAGTTAAATATATGCCTACATAATATCAAAGTTATATACCTATAGCATATGACTAAATATATAATAAAAAATTAAATATATGTGAGATATGTTGTCCATGGAATACATAATAGCAAAAGTAATATATTTAGAAAAGATGTGAGACAAACTTTAAGCATTAGTTTATAAAGTAAATATATAATAAAAAAGTTAAATATATGTTAAATATGATGTGCAACAATGAATATATAATAACAAAAATAATATATTTAGAAAATATATGAGACAAATTTTAAGCATAAATATAGATAAAATTTTAATGTTTTACAATATTCACAGGATAAAATGGATCTAATGTTTTACAATATTCACGGGATAAAATGGATCTAATGTTTTACAATATTCAGGGGATAAAATGTATCCAGGTTTGTTGAAGACATGTGGGAATCAAGCTCTCCACTCTCTCGTATTTAATGTCTTGTAATTTAAGGTATTTAATACTTGGGAAACTCTAGGAAACATCTCCAACAAATTGGGGATGTTTCCTAGAGTTCCCCAAGTCACAAAACACCAATATTACATGTATTGTGGACCTAATTTACTTCATTACTAAATATCAAATCTAACTAAATACATAATAACAAAATAATATACATGGCGACTCCAAAGTCACTTGATCACTTCCACTTGGTCTCTTGATCACTTCCAGGTCATTGGCGACTCCAAAGTCATCATTGACTGGATTACTCACAAGTGTGATCTCCATTCGAGCCATGTGGAAGGTTGGAAACTCAAAACACAATTGCTGGCTAGCTCCTTCTCTGACATCACCTTCCGTCATCTCCCTAGAACTTTCAATTCGGAGGCGGATGCTCTCTCTAAGAGAGCTCTCAGTCATGCGGTGGGCAGACTCTACATTTTTCACTGCGACAGAGGCCAGGAGAGCCCAACCACCTACCTCAATCTCTTTGAAACTTAACCAGGCTCTCTGCACGGACTCGCCTTTGTGTCTCGGTCTCGTCGTGCTCTGGTTGCCGACCTGGGGATGGTGACACTTGTTTAGGCTACGAGAACAGTTGTTGTCCCGGACGACTGCTGGGTGGTGCTTCCCTGCGTTTTTCTTTCTTCATTGTGATTGCGGGGTCGATCGTTACCATCTCATTCCGAGTATCTGCTCGTCGTTGGCAGGAGGTGGGTGGAAGGTGACTCTGGTTGGAACCGAGCTCACTTCATTGGGATGGTTAACGACCTCTCTGTGGTGCTTGTCGACGTGGATTGTCGACTGTTCACTCTTTGCTTTCGGGCTGTTTTTCTCACTTGGACCATTCCCGATCTGACTGGTTGTTCATATCAGTTTTGACTGTATGTCTGACATCAGAGATGTAAATGATTTTATACACCTTATAAAATTGAGCTAATTTCTCTTGGAAAAAAAATAAAAAAAAATAATATACATACTAGAATTCCCCAAGTCACAAAACACCAATATTACATGTATTGTGGACCTAATTTACTTCATTACTAAATATCAAACCTAACTAAATACATAATAACAAAATAATATACATAAAAAAAAAATATGATATTCATTAATAAATATATAATAATAACAAGGTTATATAGTTATAACCTATGACTAAATATATAATAAAAAAAATTTACTTCGTTACTAAATATCAAACCTAACTAAATACATAATAATAAAATAATATGCATACTAAAGTTTCCTAAGTCACAAAACACCAATATTACATGTAATGTGGACCTAATTTATTTCATTAATAAATATCAAACCTAACTAAATACATAATAACAAAATAATATACATACAAAAAAAAATGATACTCATTAATAAATATATAATAATAAGAAGGTTATATAGCTATAACCTATGATTAAATATATAATAAAAAAATAAATATATAATCTATGACTAAATATATAAATACATAATAATAAAGTTATATACATATAGAAATCACTAAATACATAATAATAATAAAGGTAATATATTTAGAAAAGATATATAATAAAAAAATAAATATATAACCTATGACTAAATATATAAATACATAATAATAAAGTTATATACATACAGAAAGCACTAAATACATAATAATAAAGGTAATATATTTAGAAAAAATAGTACTTAATACATAATAATAATAAAAGTAATATATTTAAAAAAGATATGAGACAAATTTTAATATCAAAAAACGCAAACTTAATTAAATACATAATAACAAAATAATATACTATATATAATATTCATTAATAAATATATAATAATAACATAGTTATATAGCTATAACTTATGATTAAATATAATAAAAAAATTAAATATATGAATACATAATAATAAAGTTATATACATATAGACAACACTAAATACATAATAACAAGAGTAATATATTTAGAAAAGATATGAGACAAATTTTAAGCATTATTTTCATAAATATAAATAAAATTTTAATGTTTTACAAAATTATGGATATAAAACATGTTACATTATAATTTTAAAACAAGTATTTATGGAAAATATATTTAAGAATTTAGGTTTGTTGAAAACATGTGGGAATTAAAATTTTCATTATAATTTATTTAATGCTCTGTAATTTGAGTTTCAGATGTAAAATAACTTTAAATCCAATTATACAATCTAGATTTAAAATACCCTATAACAAAATGCTTAGGGTACCCTATAACTAGGTACTTTAAATACGTTGATACTTATAACAAGGTGCTTAGGGTACCCTATAAGTACGTACTTTAAATACGCTGGTACTTATTGCATGTAGCTGAGTACATTGAAGACATGATGCCATGATAATACGCAAAACAATTCATGGTGTGAGTTTGGATCGTGATGCTCGTACCTTCTATGTTAATTATAATAAAGTAATAGTACACAATATTTCATCATGTATAATATCTCATTACATATTTGTTTAATTTATTTAAGTCCACTTAAATCATTTTTTTTTAATGGAACACACCTATATTTATCACTGAACCAATTTATATGTGGATTGTACGTGTGAACTATATTCATTTCCATTTACTAAATGGGATAAACACTATATTTTAGTAATGAATTTTAATTTATGTATTTATTAATACATATTACATCATATTAATATTTGAGTTGATTATATTATACATATATGTGTTTGTTTAGGTTTATAAGATTATGTAGCTATTGGAAGTTAGATGTTATGGATTATATATGATTTAATTATAAATAGTTTTAATAATAAATTAGTTAGGGAGTTTTAGTGATTTATTGAAAATTAAATAAGAATTGAAATTGTTATTTTAAAGAGTATGTAGGTTTTGACACTTAGTTATAATGTTGTTTGAGTTTTTGGATTTAAGAATTGAATTTGTGATTTTAGATTTTGTAGGTTTTGATAGTTAGTCATAATGTTGTTTGAGTTTTCTAAATTTAAAAATTAAAATAGTCATTTTAATCAAAGTGTGTAAGTTTTGACAATAACAAAATAATAATAACAAAAATAATATATTTAGAAAAGATATGAGACAAATTTTAAGCATTATTTTCATAAATATAAGTAAAATTTTAATGTTTTACAAAATTCAGAGCATAAAACATGTTACATTAAAATTCCAAAATAAATATTTATGTTACATTATAATTTCAAAACAAGTATTTATGGAAAATATATTTAGGGATCCAAGTTTGTTAAAAACATGTGAGGATTAAGCTTTCCATTGTAACATATTTAATGCTCTGTAATTTGAGTTCCAGATCTAAAATAACTTTAAATCAATTATATACAACCTAGACTTAAAATACCCTATAACAAGGTGCTTAGGGTACCCTATAACTAGATACTTTAAATAGGCTGGTACTTATAAGAAATGCTTAGAGTAACATATAAGTATGTGCTTTAAATACGCAGACATGATGCCATGATAATACCCAAAACAATTCATGGTGTAAGTTTGGATCGTGATGCTCGTACCTTCTATGCTAGTTATAATAAATTAATATTTGTTTAATTTAAGTCCGCTTAAACCACATATTCTTTTCACGGAACACACCTATATTTATCACTAAACCAATTTATATGTGGATTGTACATGTGAACTATATTCATTTCCATTTACTAAATGGGATAAACATTCTATTTTGGTAATGAATTTTAATTTATGTATTTATTAATGTATATTATATTAATATTTGAGTTGATTATATTATACATATGTGTTTGTTTAGATTTTTAAGATTATGTATAGGTTGGAAGTTGGACATTATGGATTATATATGATTTAATTATAAATAGTTTTAATGATAAATTTGTTAGGGAATTTTATTGATTTATTAAAAATTAAATAAGAATTGAAATTGTTATTTTAAAGAGTGTGTAGGTTTTGACAGTTAGTTATAATGTTGTTTGAGTTTTTGGAATTAAGAATTGAATTTGTGATTTTAGATCCATCTCCCACTGTTGGTTGGATCTTATTGATCAAACCTTTTCACCATTGTGCGTTGGGCTATGTGATTTTAGGTTTTGTAGGTTTTGATAGTTAGTCATAATGTTGTTTGAGTCTTTGAATTTAAAAATTAAATTTGTGATATTAGGTTTTGCAGATTTTGATAATTAATCATAATGTTTGAATTTTGTGAATTTAAGAATTAAAATTGTCATTTTAATCAAAATGTGCAAGTTTTTACAATTAATTATAACATTTTTTAAGTTTTTTTAAAGATAAATATAAAATTTTGAAACTTTTAATATTTTAAGTAAACACTCCACTCATTATTAAGAACAAATTACTCCCTTACAAACTACCAATAAATTATTAAATATAATAAAATTTTAATAATAGAAAATAATATGACTACACAAATTTATAATTAAAATAATATTAACAAACAACATTACAAATAAATTCAAAATTTTATTTTTAATTAAATAAATAAACACAACAAAACAATTACAATTACATCTATTAACTCTGAAGTAATTAATCTACTTTTTTATTAAAATAATATTAACAAACAACATTGTAAATAAATCCAAAACTTTTTTATCTAATAAACATATAAATAAAATAAGAGAAAAACACACCAAAACAATTACAATAACATCTATTGAACTCATTAATCTACATATATGATTCTACATATATGATTCTGATTTAATTTACAAAGCAAATCTACATATCTATTCTGATTTAATTTACAAAACAGTACATCTATTTACTCTGAATTAATTAATCTATATATCTGATTTAATTTACAAAGCAAATCTACATATCTGATTCTGATTTAATTTTAAAAAAGACATCTATTTACTCTGAATTAATTAATCTACATATCTGATTTACTGATCTAGAATAAATAAACTGAAAAACTAACATATGGGAGGAAGAACGCACCAAAGCAATCACATCGGATTTAATTAATCTACATATCTAATCTAATTTACAAATCTGATTTACGGATCTAAAATTTCTTTGTACAGAGTTAATAATATGCTAAAGAAATGAAAGGAGCCGGAGACGGAGACTGAGCATGAAGAAATGTAACCTACCTGCGGACGGAGTGAGTTGGAGTCTTGGGCTTCCACGTCGGATGTACGTTTGTCCCTTCCCTGTCCGATTTGATCGCCTAAGTTCGGATTGGATTCTCGAATGAATGAACTGGTCACCTTTATACTGTTCATTAAATCAGGGCATAGTATGTTATTCTGAACAGGACATAATCCTTAATTACATTTTTTTTCCGGACATGTTCTTTAACGTAAAGATCAAAATAGTTGAAATGTTATACAATTTGAACAGATTTCAGTGATATATTAATTTTTTGTGGAATCGATTTTGATCGTATATGATTTCAAATCTTAAAACATTGAGACAACTCGGTAAAGATCAAACCGGGCTTCAGTGGGTTGTACTCTCGATTCTTCTGCTCGTATTTCCATTGCATAATCTATCATTCGCAGGCCCATTTCCATTGCACGAGGAAGACTGGACAGAGTGATCATGTTGAAAGCTTCTGCATGCTTTCCCTCGTTCCTTGATCTGGCAGATATATACATGCAGGTTTGGAAAATTGTAATTAGAGCTGTTGGGTCTTTTTGGTTTTCTTCCCTCCTTTGGCCATATTTGATCCACCCAATATATGTATCATCTTCAGTATGTATTTGGGGCCAGCATGAAGAGATGGACGTGTGCTGTCCCATGCCTGCACTCCAGCATGAAGAGATGGACGTGTGCTTCCGTCCAGCAATGATAATGGAAATGTTGTTGCTGCTGTTCCCAACGCCCGCCAGCCAGAACCAAGTAACTCCTCTGTTTCTTCCACCTGCGAGATTTAACCATTAACATCAGATATCTCATCCCATCAAATTTTACCCATCAATGGACAATTCACACTAATTAGTTAATGCATCAAACCAAAACCTGCAAATCAAAGAATGAATGAATGGTAACAAACAAACAGATCACATTGATCAATTCCGATCTTATTACCTCACCGTATCTCATCATGTGCTGCAACTCCTGCGCTGGTCTGCTCCTCACTCATAATAAATGTCAAAACTCACATACAAGCATTCACATTCACACAAAACGAAACAAAACAAGCACAGACAAGGAGCGCTCCACACAACACACAGAGAGCAGAGAGACACACCGACATCACTGCACTGACGTTCATATTCACACAACAAGCACAGACGAGCTCCACACCACAACATTACCACTACACTGTGGGAAAGGGAGAGAGCTCCACACCACACAACATTACCACAAGAAGCACAGACACAGCAGAAAGAAAGAGAAATGAAATGGTGAAACAATGTAAAACCAAACGCCACAACGAACGTTTTATCTCCATGATCAACCAGCATGAGTTAAAGCAACGGTTTCATGGGATTTCTGGAGACTGCACCCTCGGATTTTCCTCCGATAACCACAATACCCGGTTGAATGCTTTTTTGTGAGATTTTTCAGTTATGCATGTCAAAATCAAAGACACTCCTGGAGTTTTGCCGGAAGTTGGAACTCCGGGAGTTTTGCTCGAGGCTTAATGAATGAGATTGAAAGAGCTAGAACTTAGAGATGTGACTGACAATGGAAACAACACACATGGCCTTCAGATTTCATTTCCCAATATCTCCGGCGTTACATCTAATCATTCATTTTATTATCTGATCAAATGATGCATGATGTTGATAGTGACGTCTAACTGACATCCACTCACCAACGTGCTTTTTCACCTCAATGAAGCCGACGTTGATAGTGACGTCTAACTAATGTCGGCTGAGTACTCACCGTGCTTTCGTCGGAAATCGGAAAAGCAAACAAATTAAAGGAACACCGGCTTACCATTCGTCGTGCCATGCTCGGAAAAGCAAACAAATTAAAGGAAACCCAAATTATTATTTTTAAACGAATATTTTACAGTAAACTACTAATAATCTTTGAAAACATCGTTGCTTGGTCTCATATAATTGGTCTTTGCTAGGAATGGTGGTAAAACCTCGTCTCCATAGAATAGGCATCGTAACCTTCAGGCGCTCATAGGATAGGGAGGGAGAGCTTTAAGTAGGCACTCCGTAAGCGTCGTAGGTCCATAAGCGCCTTTAGGTAGGTCATCGCGGAAAGGGAGAGACTACAGCATGAAAAGCCACATCAAGAAATGCTTACATTGCCCCTTATCACCAATAGGAGAGGCCCTGCGACATGATAGGACATACAAGCACTACACTTTCTTAGAGGCATAATTATTCTCTTGTAATATTTGGTTTGTTGAAGTCTATTGGTTTGTTGAAGTGTATTCTAGGCTTGCAAACACTGCAATGGCTGGTGATTAGTGTGAATAATGGTTTGTTTTCCCATCAGATAGTGCTTCCACTTTTTAAGAGCTTGAACAAGGGCGTAGAGTTCTTTATCATATGTAGGGTAGTTCAGAACTCTCCTAAGAAACATCTCAAAATGATAGCATATTGGCTTACCTCCCTGCATTAAGACCACTCCCATAACATATCCATTCACATATGTCTCTGATTTGAAGGGCTTTTGCAAGTTAGACAATACAAGAGTTGATGCTTGATTGATCTTTTGCTTTAGCTCATCAGAAGCTTTATGTTGATTATTTCCCCATTGGAAACTCTTACCACAGATGTTATGGCATAGAGTGGAATAGCTATCGTTGAAAAATGATGCTATGAACTTACGTAGGTATTGTGTTGCCCCAACAAAGCTCCCAAGTTTAGTGACATTTGTAGGAATTGGCCACTTGATGATGGCCTCCATCTTCACGGGATCTATCTTGAGTTCCCCTCCACAGATCACATACCCCAAATACATTAATAGATGTTGAGCTAAACTCACATTTATTGAAGTTAGCCGACAACTAATGCTCTTCACATTTTAGAGTCTCTAACACCTACATAAGACGTGAAATGTGCTCTTCCCAAGTAGAGCTACAAACTAATATGTCATCCAAATACACTATTTCAAATGAATCTAAATAGGGTCACAATACATCATTCATCAATTGAATAAATGTAGCTCGTGTATTACGTAAACCAAAAGGCATGACCAGTCATTCATACAAACCTTACCTTGTCTTGAAGGCAGTCTTCTAGGTGTATTCTTCTTTAACACATACCTAGTGGTATCCCGATTTTAGATCCAACTTGGTGAAATACTTGGAACACTACCATTGGGCTAAAAAATCATCGATCCTCGGTAGAAGGTACTAATTCTTGAGTGTCATATTGTTTAATTCTCTATAGTCAATACACATTCACCAAGTCCCATCCTTCTTGGGTACTATGATGATAGGTGACCCAACCCAAGCTTGTTGACCAAATTGTCTACTATGAGGTGGACTTGTAAACTAGAATAAAATAGAGCATCTACCTTGGCCTTTTTGACATAGATCTTATTGTGGAAGAGTTTTGTCATCTCCTTCTCTTCCTTGTGATGAAGGCTATTCAAATTCACCTCCTTTCGCATTAAAGTGCAGACAAGCTTCTCATCCACATTCGAGTTGCTCACTACTTGGTTGCATAAATCCATTGTAATGTTCCCAAGCCAAGATGCCAAGAACATTGTGTTTTTCATTGATTTTTATGTGTTTTCTGATTGTGACATTCCGTCAAAGACTTTGCAAACTTAAGTCTCATGAGTTGCGCTAAGGGTTATAAAGGTTGTTCTTTGTGTGTTTGCAGCAAGTAAATGATAGCAATGCAACAATGAAGTATACTCAACAAGATACAAGATTAACAACATAAGTAATAACCATAAATACCTCAAATCTAATTTATTAATAATAGATCTCTGACCTCATACAAAATGGTGCAGATCTGGAATACATATATGAGAATAAAGTATATGACTAATAAAGCATCTGAGATGCAAGGTAGATGAAGATCCAGGCTTCCAAAATCCTCTCCAAACTGTAGAACAAAAAAACCAGATGATCCAACTCAATCCCTAGCTGTCATGTGGTGTCATCTCTTTGCATAATGCTCCCCTCCTGGCTATAGAAGACCAAGAATTCAGCCTCTATGAAGATGACCTCCAAACCCTTTAGGAGAGATGACAAACTATAGATCGGGCCACTAGAAACCCCCTGGTAGAGTCTCAGGCTGAATGATGGAGCTCTGACCCCCCAGATGACTGAATCCTCTATTTGTAGTGCGCCCTCCTGGTTGTAGAAGACCAAGAATTCGACCTCTATGAAGATGGCCTCCAAACCTTCTAAGAAAGATGCCAAACTATAGATCGAGCCACTAGGAACCCCCTGGTAAAGTCTCGGGCTGAATGATGAATATTTGACCCACCAAATGACTGGATCCTCATTCTGCAGTGCACCCTCCTACTCTCCACTTGTGCCAAACTCCAAGAAATAATCTGACAGAGAAATCTCCTCCGGAAAGGGCTAGATATAGAATACCCAGAAGTCCTTTTCCTCAAAATCCTTCTCCTCTGCCTAGATCGAACTATTCTACTCAAGGTGGTGCGCCCCCCTGCTGGAAAGCCCCAAGTGTTGCGCACTAGCTCTCTTTGAACCTGTGAATGATGTAAAAACCCCTTGTAACTGAGTAGATATGATATAGAATGGCGATGGAGGAATCTTTCACGTTTGTGACCAAGCTTGGATCAAGATAGGTGGGATCTTTCACCACTGAGTTGATCTCTAGGGTTTATTAAGTCAAAACCCTCAAAACCCCCAAGTGCATGGGATCACTAGCAAGAAGTTAGATATCAAATGATAAACAACATAATGAGAGAATAGAGGCCCCTATCTCTCTTTTATCCTCCCTACTCACCTTGTCTCTCCAAGTGACTTTTACTTTATTTAATTATTAATTAATTAATTAATTAAATCACTTTAATTAATTAATTAATTAACCATTTTACCTCTAAAAACTAGTTTATCCCTCCTTGTGGCTTCCCTCGCCACTGAAATTCACTTCTCATCATCCTATCATGTAGTTCTATTCCTCTCGATTCCAACGAGCTATTACACTAAGAGGTTCCTCCAAGTATTATGCCCAATATGACCTCCTTAATGAATTTAATTAACATATAGCCCAAAATAACTCAAAATTATGGAAATCATCATAATGCAACAAAACCAAAGCCAAGTTGTGCGGAATGGATCATGATGATGAAATAAGATAAGTGATGCAAACCAGGTCCCAAAAAACCCCTCAATAGCCTCTGTACTTGCTATAACCTCCATGTGGCTACTCTGGTCATCATAACACTTTGTAATATAATGATGTCCCAAAGTGGGGACATTACATCCATGTATAACAAGGTTTTCTTCTTGGAATCCTTCTTACAGTTATGTGGATTCAATAAATGTAGCTTCCAACACTTATCTTTAGTGTGACCATTTATATTGCAATTATTGTAGTGGTTGTTTGGAGCCTGTCATCCCCATTTTGTGGATAACTAGGGAGATCATGTCTTGAGGCCCTTAGGTTGCATATATGGAGTGTTGAGAGACTACATGACCAGTAGTACCCTTTTGCACAGATGGAAAACCCACTCACCACCACATATGGTCACATGTTTGTAGATGACATCCACCACACCAGCTGGCTTCCGGAAGGCAATGTGCCTTGCTCCATGAGGTACAAGTCAGTATTATGGTGAGCATCATTTCAATATTTAAGCTATTTGATTATGTTGTACCTTATATTGATCTAGATTTCATGATATGTGCTTGGACATTATGCATTTTTCCCTGCTTCGCCTTGGAGGTTGACATTGTGCCCTAATAAGTGGTTTTCCTTGGGGATGAGTTTGCTACTGGGAACTCCCTTAGTGAGCCATCATACCGTTCTTGACCATACTTACCACATTCCATCATTATTCCCCTCCATTTCCTTATCTCTTTGGATTTTAGGGTATATTGACCCAAGAAGGGGTTGTCCCTCATTCTATGGGAAGAAGGGGCCAAAGGCCCAAAGGGATTGGTGTTGGGTAAAATATAAAAGCCTTATATAAACCTTTGAGATGATTCTCCCATGGATCACCCAAGATAGAAATAAAACATTTATCTTTTAATAAAGGGGACCCACAATATAATAAAGAAATGCTTGAAAGGTTAGTTGAAGGATAGGAGGTCCCATCACGAGTCGACCTATATATCTAGTGGTATGACATTGTCATCATCTGGTCACCAAACCAGGGCAATGGATCTCAGTTGCATAGATGAGAGAAGGGGGTCTCATCATGATCCAACCTTCTCATTTCCATTAGATGTTTGTGGGTGGTATTTCCATCACCTAGTCACCACGCCAGGGAAGTGACCTTCAATCTCTCCTTATGTTATTATGAAAGAAAATATAAAGAAAGAAAGATAAAAGGAAATTGATGGGCTTGGAAAAAGTGCATTGCGGACAAAGGTACCATGCGCCCTCTACAAAGGCACCCATGAATGAGACACTACGACCCTTTGTATGTCATGAGCCCTATGCCCATTGAGCCTTCACCCCTACCACTTCATCCACTTTACATGGCTTAGAGAGGGATACCTTGGAAGCTCTCCTTGACCTAGGGCAAGACCTACCCAATATGACACCTCCTCAACCCTCCCATATTTAAGCTTGACAAGTCTCATAGTGTCTTTGTGTTGTTAATTGTTTGATATGGTGATCTTTGATGCATATGCTTGGATGGCTTATTTATTGATTAGATTCACTTATCATGATGTTATGACTTGAGACACTTGGAGGGTGTGTTCATTTGTATTTGTGGGACCTAGTTGGTGGACAATTTTGGGAGAACAATCCTAGCTTGGGCTTCCATGGGGCGACAAACCCACATGTTGGATTCCAGGGGCCCGCATGCCAGATGAGAGAGATCAGACTTGGATGACCTTGATGATGACTTGTGCAACCTAACCCACCCCTTAATTTCCAAACGATTTTCCAAAGAGGGGCAAAACGTTACACTTTTGAGCTTAACGTCATGATCTTGGGGGCTAGGGAATGGTGGTGAGGTGCCACTCTTCGACACATGGACATTTTGAGAATAAGAGGTTCTTCACCATGATATGGGTGCCTAGATGCTTGACACATGGCCTTTGGAGGCCCATCCATGCTTCTCCAATGCCAACATCTTCCTCAAAGTGGAAAAGCGTCCCCTAAAGGGGTGACGTCCTCCTAATTTAGGGTTTTATTTATGAAAAAAGTGAAATTTTAAGTGAATTGTTTAATATTACTTTGTTAAGGGGAAAAGATTAGGGTTGTTGACCCCTAATCTTGTGTTTTACTCCTTAATTTGTGGACAAACTATGTTAGCTACATTTTGTATAAATAGAGATCATAAGATCTCATTTTAAACATAACTCTCCCTCTCGTGGGAGGACTTGGTCTGAAATTTTCAGTCCTCTTGGATCTTTCTATCTCTTGTGCACTTGTGTATGGATATCTATTGGTGAATGGTTGATGCAAGTCTTGCACTAGCCTTGGATGATTCTTTTCTATCTCTTATGGTGGATTGTCTTAGCATTTATCTTGATCTTGGTATGGTTTTTACTCTCTTTCTATCATTTTTCAAGTTCAAGTATTGTTATGATAGGAGCTAGGTGGTAAGTATAAGGGAATACACCCCCATGATAGCCTTCATCATTTTATTCGCTTCATCTCATTGATTTTATAAGGGTTTGCTAAGAGAAGTAGAAGGGAAAACACCCTCTTAGTCTAAACCCTAGCTTAGAGAAACTTTCCTTGGGAAGTAAAGGGGATTACACCCCCAAGGAGGTAGCTTCTTTAAGCTCCTTTTGACTCCATTAACCAAATAGTAAAGGCACTAGTCATACTTTTTTGCATTGGAGATATAAAATCACAGCCTTGGGAAACACAATTTTTGGGCTTTTGAAAGGTTTCTTGCTTGAAGTTGATTTGTCTCATTGAGAGGAGTCTTCCTCCACTAAGACTTCCGCTCTCTCCCAACACTCTAATGTTGTTACAAACTTTAACCTACAACCATTAGGGTTGCATAACCCTAGCTACTAACACTCTCATAACTCCTAAACTAACCCTAGACTAGCTCTCTAACTTTGCTCATTTACTCTACTAACTAGGGCGCATCTTTTGAGCTGGTTCTTAGCAACTTTTCATGGTTTATTTTGATGTTTCTTGACATTGAATGCTACAGACATAAGGATGCAATTTTCTACATAAAACACATGTTACAACAACCATCTTATCTAGCTTCTTAAGTGTCATTTTTCAGCCTATGTTCAGTTTGATGTTGATTTACTTAACTAGTCTACATATTTATATGTTGATTTTAGATGTTTTATTTTCTGATATAAGTTAATATCTACTTCTGCAAATTAGGGACAACAAGCTTAACTTTCTGATCTGACTAACATATATCATTGCAAAGTGTGTTTTCTTGTCTCTTGGGCAGTTACAATCATTCGAAACATTACTATACTCGTGGGGCAGCAATTACTTGAATTCCAAGGAACCTCTCCCAACCTTTCATTCCACTTAAAGTTGACCTCTAGGGGATTCACTTCCATTTCCCTCTACCTCCATCTCAATCCCCCTAGGGTCACTGGGATCACCTCCCTAGAGTGACCTAGTCACCCTTGAAGTGTGACACCTACATCAAGGTGACATTGGATGTAGGATTCCCAAGTTGTAGCACTTGCCTTGTGGTTGGGTTGGGCTTTTCCCAATATACAACTTGCGCTATAACATTTTGGCGTTGCTGCCGGAGAAGATTTTGAATCTTCTTCATACCCTAACGACACTTTGGTAATATATTCCAAAGCCTTTCCCTTAGCTTGCCCGACAACTCCACCCAAGGGACGTTCCCTTTCCACTTTTCTTGATGAGATCATATTGAAGATCATATGGCGACTCCATCTTCTCATCTGGTGACTCCACCCAAGGGACAATCCCTTTCCACGTTTCTTGAAGCTCATCTTGAAGCTCATGCCATTCTCTATGTGTGTTCATCTTTTTTCAAATGAGTCATCGATAAGGGAAATTGGTAAAATGTATTGTACTTTAAATCCTTCCAATGAGCTATTTACAATTTTGTTTTTCACTGGGTGGGATAGAAGAGTACATGACCAAAGTGGAGAAGAAATAGAGTGCAAATTGAGTCATGACAAATTGTCTTTCAAGTAAGTCATTTCAATATTATTTATTTTTAATTGTATCACGCTTCTTCCTTTTTACGGGTTATAATAGGAAAAGAGGGAGTTGCTTATGAATGTAACAAATATATGATGATAAAAAGTATTTTCATTTGATTCTTTCAGGTATTGGATTTCAAGACAAATGTTATATATCTCATTTAAATTTTGTAGGTGGAGACATGTTCGAAAAATGTGGGAATGGGTTTGGATTCGAAAGGAATAGGACGACGATGACGGAACACATTCTCCAATAGTTTCATTTGATGTTTTGAAAAATGGTGGAATATTTAGAACATTATCAATGGAGGAGAATTGGACACTATTTGAAATCATAGAACAATTGGAGTTAGAAGAAAATTTTGATCATTTTGTATTTGTACACAATAGTAAAATGGTAAGAATGTAAATATGGATATCATGATTCTAATACGTAGACCATAGTATAACAAATTATTGCAATGTGAAACCTTCTTTATAGAGAAAAGAATTCTAATTTCTCTTGTTGTATTTTGTAGGTCGGAAAACGACGATAACATATTGTGCATTGCAAAGATTGTATAAAACCTTCTACCATTGAAATTAGGGAATGCTAAATATTTGTAATTTGAAAATATAATGTGTATAATTAATGCACATTATAAGAGCGCCCCCCAAATGTAATGGACCTTTTGTTTTTCAATCTCTAATATTAATTTTGATTTTATTATTCAAGAAACTATACTAGCCCACTCATGGGTAAGATACCTAGACTTTCTTCCAAAGAGCTAAAGTGTTTATACCTTTCAATTTTTTTTACACTAGCACAATCTTTGAAAATGAAACTATGTGTGAGAGATTTTGTCCTCAAGAGAAAAAAGCTCGAGACTCAATTCTTTGTACCCTAACCTCGTTGGGGACATGCATTAAGAACGACAAGGAGCAAACTGCTCTGATACCATTGATCCAGATTTTATGAGAAAAACGAAATGAATATAGATCATTAAAATATGTTTAACACATAATAACAAAGATAAAGTAAAATTGGTTTCTATTCAATAAGGAAATAAGTTGAAACTGTAAAATGCATCGGAAAACAAGCTTACTGGAATGGTGGCAGCTTATCTCTGGGAAGAGATGTGATGAGTGTGCTCATTCGCAAGAAGATGATTACAATGAGGCTCTGAAGTCCTTTTTACAATAAACATGAATGCCAAAACCCTAGACATCCAAAAACCTAACCCCAAGAGATGAAGCATCAAAAGTCATGTGGGCCCCGTTGGGGCAAGCTAGTACATCAACTTTCCGGGGTCATAACGTTTGCATACGATCTTTGTTTTAGGCACACGATATCCTGTTGGAAAGGTCTATCCGAGGAATACAAATGTTGTTGTCAGACTCTAACTCTATTTATAGTTTGACTGTGGCAAGCCCTAAAAACGTTGTTTAGAGCCTCAAAACGGCCCCGGAAGTCTGGGACCCGAAAACTAGGGAAAAACTGCCAAAATGAACCAGTTGGAATAGGTGGGAGGCCACCAACATCCATCTGGATCAGAGGATGTATTCATTATTTTTGCAGGACCTAGTTGGTGGAAAATTGTGGAAGAACATGCCTAGCTTGGTCTTCCTTGGGGCTTGAAGCCCACGGGTTCATTACCAGGGCCCACACACCAGATGATGATGAAATGCCTTTTGAGGCATAAGAGACACCTTTAAGGATTTCACCTATCCCCTACAAGCCAAACAACTTGCCTTTGGAGGCCAAAACGTCACCTTTAAGGGCTTGATGTCACCCTAGGGCTAGGGTTTGGTGGTGATTGGAAACACTTGGCACATTTTGAGGGAGGGAACCCTTGGATCATGGAGGAGAGGCTTAGATTGAAGACATTGGCCTTTGGAGACCTAGCGTACTCATCTCCAACCCAACGAATTAACCTAAAGTGACAAAATGTTTCCCCAAGAGGGTGATGTCATGTTTCTAGTGTTTATCTTATGTGCAAATTATGAATTAAAAAATGTTATTTTGGCAAAGGGGAAAGAATAAGGGAAAAGTTACCCTTATCTTGTGGTTTACCCTTTGAATGTGGACAAACCATGTTTTAGAGGATTTTTATAAATAGAGATCATATCTATTTCATTTTGTCATAGCTCTCCCATGTGGAGAAGGATACTTGACTGAAATTTTCACCCTACCTAAGAAAATTCATTCTCTCTCTCTATTGTGATATGGTTTATCTCTTATCGTATGGAAGGAAGTGGTGTGCTATCTCTTAGATGTTATTTCACTTTCCTTGGTGTTGAAAATTCTTGGTAACTAGGGTTTGTCTTGGCATTTTTCTTGGAATTTGTAAGGAAAATATGCATTTGTTAGGTTTCTTTCTTGTTCCATGGTTGTTATTGGCTAGATCCTTATATGAGTATAAGGGCATACACCCTCCACCAAGTCTTATCATTGTTGTTTGTTGGAAGAACTATTGCAAAGGTTGCTAGGAGGAGCTCTTGGATCTTACCCTGTTAGGGTTACTTGCTCAAGGGAGTAAAATGGCTTACACCCCTTGAGAAGTAGTAGGCCTAACCTAGTACAATAAGACTCCATAACCCATTTGGCAAGGAACTAATCATTTATTTCATTGGATAAATAAAATACTTGCAATGAAATATGTGATTTTACTAGATATTTAATTTGTTCAAAGTGGAATCAATTCTTTGCCTTAATCGCTTGCTTGAGCCACTAGGGAGATTTGATTGGTCAAGGATATCTTGGTGTTGTTACAAACTTATGATAAAACCATTAGGGCTGCTACAAAATATCTTTTTTGAGCTCAATTTCTCACTATTTTACCATTGGAAATAGTTTGAAAGTTGTTATTGTTAATCTACTTGATGTTGGTTATTGTTGGGTAAATTTTTGGCTAATTCCTTGGGGTAAAAGTTGTTGTGGTAGCAAATATTTTCTACAGCCATTTGGATGCTATGCAACATTTTTTTCATCCCTAATTCACCATCAAATCTTGTGCTAAAGTATTGAGAATTAGTCTGCATGTTTAGCGCTTCATTTCCCAAAAAATACTTGATCCTTTTGATGGTTATTTCTGCAGTAAGTAATTGA
>ML802700.1:5843-40941 GCA_009831015.1 Picea engelmannii | reverse complement strand
CCCTGAGTTAGAGTGATACCTCCTAGAGCCGTTATCTCCATTTGATCACCCTTCATAAACAAATCGTGACATAAAACTGATGGGCGTTGGGCTCTGCTCCTGCAAGCAATCCAGGAGTGACTTCTAACGCTAACAGAACCAATTTGTGATTCTGGACTGGTGTGTTTTGAAGGTGCCTCCAGCGCCGCAACAAGAGCCACTTGACTGAGCAACACCGTCGAAAAAAGCAATGGTGTGTCCCTCGGCCAAATCAAAATTCATAGCTCGATGTGGGAAGCATCTGACTGTGGTCGGTTGCCAGTTGAATGAGACCAGAATCTTGTGGAAAACCTTCGACAAAGAAGGCTGGTCGTCCTCAAAGATCACTCTATTTCTCTCTAACCAGATTTGCCAGCTGATATGAACCGCCAGACTAGGCGGGGCCAATTTATGAGAGGACCAAAGGGAGAAGCTTTCTGTGATGGAGGAGTCGCACCAGGCAATCGGAAGAGAAAAATGCTTTATAGAACGATACCAGACTTCTTTAGAAAACGGACAGTGCATCAAGAGGTGATGCAGGTCCTCGGGAGCATTTTTGCATAGTAAGCAGATCCCCGGCCCCACCCAGCCTCTCCTTTGTAGCGCTTCCCAGGTAAGAATCTTATCTTTACCAACCAGCCAGGAAAATAATTTTAGTTTGAGGGGCAATTTCCACTTCCATAGTTGTTGGATCCACGGCAAAACAGAATCGGAGGTAAGCTGGTTCTGTAAGGTGACATAAAGATTTTTCACAGTTATAAAACCCGACTCATCACCGCCGGCCCACAACAAAACATCCGGCTCGGCAGTCAGGGAAATTCCGGCACTTTTTAGAGCTGTGGTGAAACGATTCCACTCTGAGGCAAGCGGTTCACTAAGTGTAAGATCACTGCTTGTCATCCAAGCATCCGGCAGAGGAGATGCACCTGTCAATCTTCTTACCTGAGCGAGAGCTGTGATGTTATTAGCTTGGAGGTGGAGTCTCATCGAGGGCGAGAGAATGGATCGGTCCCCCAACCCAAGAATCAAATCCCTGCCAATATGTATATCCTTGCCCTCGCCAGGCCTCCATCGGAGCCAGTGTAGAATAACTGGAGAAGATGCCACCAGGCCTTTCTAGAAAGGTGAGGCCCTCTTCAGCTGGAAAGATGGCTTGCGGAGCCAAAGGATGAGCGGCTTGGAGACCAGATACTTATCATTAATGATTTTATGCCAAATATTGTCATGGGAGACAGCTCTCCAGAAGGTGCTGGCCAAGAGGGCCACATTGAAGGTGGAGAGATTTTTGAGGCCCCATCCCCCCGCCCTCCTCGGTTTAGACAGGCACTGCCAGCTACAAAGATGGATATGGTTTTTGTCAGCTTGTCCACCCCACAGGAAATTAAATGCTAATCTACGCAGAGAAGTAATAATCTTTGAAGGAACCCGCTCCAGCATCATCCAGTAAACTGCCAGGCTCTCGAGAACAGATTTAACCAGGATAAGCCGTTCACCCAATGACAACCATTTGTTGCACCAGAAGCTGATTTTTCTTTCGAAAGTAGCCACCAGCCAACGCCAGTCACTGGGGGATGTGGCTCCCAGTTTCATCTGGAAACCCAAATAGGTGAAGCCTTCACTCAAATTTGCAAAAGTGAGAGGGATGGAATCTTTGAGAAAATGGAGCTCGGTATCTGAAAGACCCCAGTAGTGGACTGAGGATTTAGAGAGGTTGATGGATAAACCAGAAACCGAGCAGAATCGCTGGAGCACCTCTAGTATAATTTGCCATTCCACGAGATCTGCATTAGACATTAGGAGAACATCATCGACAAACATCAGATGGACAATCTTAACGAGTTTAGATACCTTAATACCCGAAATTTTATGCTCGGAGAAGCTTTTGGAGAGTAGAATACTAAGACCTTCCATTATCAAGATGAAGAGATAAGGGGAGAGTGGACATCCCTGTCGTAGTCCTCTCTCGCTTTTGAAGAAGTTAGTAGGATCACCATTGATCAACACAACGAAATTGGCGCTTGTAACACAAGAAAGAGTCCAATTTATAAACTTGTCTCCAAAACCCACAGCGTGGAGGACTAGCCTCAAAAAATCCCAATCAATGCAGTCGAAAGCTTTTTTGAGGTCCAGTTTCATGATTAGCGCCTTTAGATTTTTCTGCTTGATGTTGTGTATGCATTCATGGGCGGTTCCAATAGCATCCTGGATTCTTCTGCCTTTCAAGAATCCCAGTTGTTCCGCAGAGAGACTCCTTCCGAGAAATGGTTTAATTCTGTTAGAGATTACCTTGGAGATAATCTTGTAAATGAGATTGCAAAGGGATATCGGTCGGAAGTCGTTGAAAGAGATTGGGCTGCTATCTTTCGGAATCAAGACCAGGAAAGTTGAATTAATACCTCCAACAATCTTACCTTTTATACGGGTGTCCTCCACCATCTGTAGGAGCTCCTCACCTACAAGATCAAAAAAGAAACAGAAGAATTCTGAAGTCCAGCCGTCTGGCCCTGGGCTTCGCTCAGTTTTAAAATGTGTAAGTATATCTTTAATCTCGGCAAGTACGACAGGCTTGAAAAGGGTCTCGGCTTCATCTCCGGAGACCAACTGAGGGAAGAGACAGGCAGTAGACCCTTTATCCAGGAGGTTGTGCGCACCGGTAGCTTTGTACTGTTGAGAAAAATGAGTGACGGCCTCATCCTTTAAGGCCTCCTGCCCCCGAATATCAAGACCACCGCTTTTAATAGTCCAGATCATCTTTTTGTGTCTGTTGAAACTGGCTACCTTGTGGAAAAACTTGGAGTTTGAATCTCCGCATTTTAGCCAAGTTGCACGGCTTCGTAGCCTCCAAGCGCTTTCCTCAGCACTTAGTAAGGAAGCTCTGTTAGCTTCAAGTCGTTTTAGTCTATCCGACTCTTCCACCGTCCAGGGTGTAGTAAATGGGATAAACATTATATTTTAGTAATGAATTTTAATTTATGTATTTATTAATACATATTATATTATATTAATATTTGAGTTGATTATATTATACATATGTGTGTTTGTTTAGGTTTTTAAGATTATGTAGTTGGAAATTAGATGTTATGGATTATATATGATTTAATTATAAATAGTTTTAATGATAAATTAGTTAGGGAGTTTTAGTGATTTATTGAAAATTAAATAAGAATTGAAATTGGTATTTTAAAGAGTATGTAGGTTTTGGCACTTAGTTATAATGTTGTTTGAGTTTTTGGATTTAAGAATTGTATTTGTGATTTTAGGTTTTGTAGGTTTTGATAGTTAGTCATAATGTTGTTTGAGTTTTTTAGATTTAAGAATTAAAATAGTCATTTTAATCAAAGTGTGCAAGTTTTGACAATAACAAAATAATAATAACAAAAGTAATATATTTAGAAAAGATATGAGACAAATTTTAAGCATTATTTTCATAAATATAAATAAAATTTTAATGTTTTACAAAATTCAGAGCATAAAACATGTTACATTAAAATTTCAAAATAAGTATTTATGTTACATTATAATTTCAAAACAAGTATTTATGGAAAATATATTTAAGGATCTAGGTTTGTTAAAAACATGTGAAGATCAAGCTCTCCATTGTAACGTATTTAATGCTTTGTAATTTAAGTTTCAGATCTAAAATAACTTTAAATCCAATTATATACAACCTAGACTTAAAATACCCTATAACAAGGTGCTTAGGGTACCCTATAACTAGGTACTTTAAATAGGCTGGTACTTATAACAAAATATGCTTAGGGTACCATATAAGTAGGTGCTTTAAATACGCAGACATGATGCCATGATAATACGCAAAACAATTCATGGTATGAGTTTGGATCGTGATGCTCGTGTGAGTTTGGATAATAAATTAATATTTGTTTAATTTAAGTCCGCTTAAACCACATATTCTTTTCACGGAACGCACCTATATTTATCACTAAACCAATTTATATGTGGATTGTACGTGTGAACTATATTCATTTCCATTTACTAAATGAGATAAACATTCTATTTTGGTAATGAATTTTAATTTATGTATTTATTAATGCATATTATATTAATATTTGAGTTGATTATATTATACATATGTGTTTGTTTAGATTTTTAAGATTATGTATAGGTTGGAAGTTGGACATTATGGATTATATATGATTTAATTATAAATAGTTTTAATGATAAATTTGTTAGGGAATTTTATTGATTTATTAAAAATTAAATAAGAATTGAAATTGTTATTTTAAAGAGTGTGTAGGTTTTGACAGTTAGTTATAATGTTGTTTGAGTTTTTGGAATTAAGAATTGAATTTGTGATTTTAGATCCATCTCCCACTGTTGGTTGGATCTTATTGATCAAACCTTTTCACCATTGTGCGTTGGGCTATGTGATTTTAGGTTTTGTAGGTTTTGATAGTTAGTCATAATGTTGTTTGAGTCTTTGAATTTAAAAATTAAATTTGTGATATTAGGTTTTGCAGATTTTGATAATTAATCATAATGTTTGAATTTTGTGAATTTAAGAATTAAAATTGTCATTTTAATCAAAATGTGCAAGTTTTTACAATTAATTATAACATTTTTTAAGTTTTTTTAAAGATAAATATAAAATTTTGAAACTTTTAATATTTTAAGTAAACACTCCACTCATTATTAAGAACAAATTACTCCCTTACAAACTACCAATAAATTATTAAATATAATAAAATTTTAATAATAGAAAATAATATGACTACACAAATTTATAATTAAAATAATATTAACAAACAACATTACAAATAAATTCAAAATTTTATTTTTAATTAAATAAATAAACACAACAAAACAATTACAATTACATCTATTAACTCTGAAGTAATTAATCTACTTTTTTATTAAAATAATATTAACAAACAACATTGTAAATAAATCCAAAACTTTTTTATCTAATAAACATATAAATAAAATAAGAGAAAAACACACCAAAGCAATTACAATGACATCTATTGAACTCATTAATCTACATATATGATTCTGATTTAATTTACAAAGCAAATCTACATATCTATTCTGATTTAATTTACAAAACAGTACATCTATTTACTCTGAATTAATTAATCTACATATCTGATTTAATTTACAAAGCAAATCTACATATCTGATTCTGATTTAATTTTAAAAAAAGACATATATTTACTCTGAATTAATTAATCTACATATCTGATTTACTGATCTAGAATAAATAAACTGAAAAACTAACAGATGGGAGGAAGAACGCACCAAAGCAATTACATCGAATTTAATTAATCTACATATCTAATATAATTTACAAATCTGATTTACGGATCTAAAATTTCTTTGTACAGAGTTAATAATATGCTAAAGAAAATAAAGGAGCCGGAGACGGAGACTGAGTATGAAGAAATGTAACCTACCTGTTGACGGAGTGAGTTGGAGTCTTGGGCTTCCACGTCGGATGTACGTTTGTTCCTTCCCTGTCCGATTTGATCGCCTAAGTTCGGATTGGATTCTCGAATGAATGAACTGGTCACCTTTATACTGTTCATTAAATCAGGGCATAGTATGTTATTCTGAACAGGACATAATCCTTAATTACATTTTTTTACGGACATGTTCTTTAACGTAAAGATCAAAATAGTTGAAATGTTATACAATTTGAACAGATTTCAGTGATATATTAATTTTTTGTGGAATTGATTTTGATCGTATATGATTTCAAATCTTAAAACATTGAGACAACTCGGTAAAGATCAAACCGGGCTTTAGTGGGTTGTACTCTCGATTCTTCTGCTCGTATTTCCATTGCATAAGCTATCATTCGCAGGCCCATTTCCATTGCACGAGGAAGACTGGGCAGAGTGATCATGTTGAAAGCTTCTGCATGCTTTCCCTCGTTCCTTGATCTGGCAGATATATACATGCAGGTTTGGAAAATTGTATTTAGAGCTGTTGGGTCTTTTTGGTTTTCTTCCCTCCTTTGGCCATATTTGATCCACCCGATATATGTATCATCTTCAGTATGTATTTGGGGCCAGCATGAAGAGATGGACGTGTGTTGTCCCATGCATGCACTCCCGGTGATCTTATCATCTGGCAGCTTCCGTCCAGCAATGATAATGGAAATGTTGCTGCTGCTGTTCCCAACGCCCGCCAGCCAGAACCAAGTAACTCCTCTATTTCTTCCACCTGCGAGATTTAACCATTAACATCATATATCTCATCCCATCAAATTTTACCCATCAATGGACAATTCACACTAATTAGTTAATGCTTCAAACCAAAACCTGCAAATCAAAGAATGAATGAATGGTAACAAACAAACAGATCGCATTGATCAATTCCGATCTTATTACCTCACCGTATCTCATCATGTGCTGCAACTCCTGCGCTGGTCTGCTCCTCACGCATAATAAATGTCAAAACTCACATACAAGCATTCACATTCACACAAAACGAAACAAAACAAGCACAGACAAGGAGCGCTTCACACAACACACGGAGAGCAAAGAGACACACCGACATCACTGCACTGACGTTCATATTCACACAACAAGCACAGACGAGCTCCACACCACAACATTACCACTACACTATGGGAAAGGGAGAGAGCTCCACACCACACAACATTACCACAACATGCACAGACAGAGCTGAAAGAAAGAGCAATGAAATGGTGAAACAATGTAAAACCAAACGCCACAACGAACGTTTTATCTCCATGATCAACCAACATGAGTTAAAGCAACGGTTTCATGGGATTTCTGGAGACTGCACCCTCGGATTTTCCTCCGATAACCACAATACCCGGTTGAATGCTTTTTTGTGAGATGTTTCAGTTATGCACGTCAAAATCAAAGACACTCCGGAAGTTGGAACTCCGGGAGTTTTGCTCGAGGCTTAATGAATGAGATTGAAAGAGCTAGAACTTAGAGATGTGACTGACAATGGAAACAACACACATGGCCTTCAGATTTCATTTCCCAATATCTCCGGCGTTACATCTAATCATTCATTTTATTATCTGATCAAATGATGCATGATGTTGATAGTGACGTCTAACTGACATCCACTCACCAACGTGCTTTTTCACCTCAATGAAGCCGACGTTGATAGTGACGTCTAACTAATGTCGGCTGAGTACTCACCGTGCTTTCGTCGGAAATCGGAAAAGCAAACAAATTAAAGGAACACCGGCTTACCATTCGTCGTGCCATGCTCGGAAAAGCAAACAAATTAAAGGAAACCCAAATTATTATTTTTAAACGAATATTTTACAGTAAACTACTAATAATCTTTGAAAACATCGTTGCTTGGTCTCATATAATTGGTCTTTGCTAGGAATGGTGGTAAAACCTCGTCTCCATAGAATAGGCATCGTAACCTTCAGGCGCTCATAGGATAGGGAGGGAGAGCTTTAAGTAGGCACTCCGTAAGCGTCGTAGGTCCATAAGCGCCTTTAGGTAGGTCATCGCGGAAAGGGAGAGACTACAGCATGAAAAGCCACATCAAGAAATGCTTACATTGCCCCTTATCACCAATAGGAGAGGCCCTGCGACATGATAGGACATACAAGCACTACACTTTCTTAGAGGCATAATTATTCTCTTGTAATATTTGGTTTGTTGAAGTCTATTGGTTTGTTGAAGTGTATTCTAGGCTTGCAAACACTGCAATGGCTGGTGATTAGTGTGAATAATGGTTTGTTTTCCCATCAGATAGTGCTTCCACTTTTTAAGAGCTTGAACAAGGGCGTAGAGTTCTTTATCATATGTAGGGTAGTTCAGAACTCTCCTAAGAAACATCTCAAAATGATAGCATATTGGCTTACCTCCCTGCATTAAGACCACTCCCATAACATATCCATTCACATATGTCTCTGATTTGAAGGGCTTTTGCAAGTTAGACAATACAAGAGTTGATGCTTGATTGATCTTTTGCTTTAGCTCATCAGAAGCTTTATGTTGATTATTTCCCCATTGGAAACTCTTACCACAGATGTTATGGCATAGAGTGGAATAGCTATCGTTGAAAAATGATGCTATGAACTTACGTAGGTATTGTGTTGCCCCAACAAAGCTCCCAAGTTTAGTGACATTTGTAGGAATTGGCCACTTGATGATGGCCTCCATCTTCACGGGATCTATCTTGAGTTCCCCTCCACAGATCACATACCCCAAATACATTAATAGATGTTGAGCTAAACTCACATTTATTGAAGTTAGCCGACAACTAATGCTCTTCACATTTTAGAGTCTCTAACACCTACATAAGACGTGAAATGTGCTCTTCCCAAGTAGAGCTACAAACTAATATGTCATCCAAATACACTATTTCAAATGAATCTAAATAGGGTCACAATACATCATTCATCAATTGAATAAATGTAGCTCGTGTATTACGTAAACCAAAAGGCATGACCAGTCATTCATACAAACCTTACCTTGTCTTGAAGGCAGTCTTCTAGGTGTATTCTTCTTTAACACATACCTAGTGGTATCCCGATTTTAGATCCAACTTGGTGAAATACTTGGAACACTACCATTGGGCTAAAAAATCATCGATCCTCGGTAGAAGGTACTAATTCTTGAGTGTCATATTGTTTAATTCTCTATAGTCAATACACATTCACCAAGTCCCATCCTTCTTGGGTACTATGATGATAGGTGACCCAACCCAAGCTTGTTGACCAAATTGTCTACTATGAGGTGGACTTGTAAACTAGAATAAAATAGAGCATCTACCTTGGCCTTTTTGACATAGATCTTATTGTGGAAGAGTTTTGTCATCTCCTTCTCTTCCTTGTGATGAAGGCTATTCAAATTCACCTCCTTTCGCATTAAAGTGCAGACAAGCTTCTCATCCACATTCGAGTTGCTCACTACTTGGTTGCATAAATCCATTGTAATGTTCCCAAGCCAAGATGCCAAGAACATTGTGTTTTTCATTGATTTTTATGTGTTTTCTGATTGTGACATTCCGTCAAAGACTTTGCAAACTTAAGTCTCATGAGTTGCGCTAAGGGTTATAAAGGTTGTTCTTTGTGTGTTTGCAGCAAGTAAATGATAGCAATGCAACAATGAAGTATACTCAACAAGATACAAGATTAACAACATAAGTAATAACCATAAATACCTCAAATCTAATTTATTAATAATAGATCTCTGACCTCATACAAAATGGTGCAGATCTGGAATACATATATGAGAATAAAGTATATGACTAATAAAGCATCTGAGATGCAAGGTAGATGAAGATCCAGGCTTCCAAAATCCTCTCCAAACTGTAGAACAAAAAAACCAGATGATCCAACTCAATCCCTAGCTGTCATGTGGTGTCATCTCTTTGCATAATGCTCCCCTCCTGGCTATAGAAGACCAAGAATTCAGCCTCTATGAAGATGACCTCCAAACCCTTTAGGAGAGATGACAAACTATAGATCGGGCCACTAGAAACCCCCTGGTAGAGTCTCAGGCTGAATGATGGAGCTCTGACCCCCCAGATGACTGAATCCTCTATTTGTAGTGCGCCCTCCTGGTTGTAGAAGACCAAGAATTCGACCTCTATGAAGATGGCCTCCAAACCTTCTAAGAAAGATGCCAAACTATAGATCGAGCCACTAGGAACCCCCTGGTAAAGTCTCGGGCTGAATGATGAATATTTGACCCACCAAATGACTGGATCCTCATTCTGCAGTGCACCCTCCTACTCTCCACTTGTGCCAAACTCCAAGAAATAATCTGACAGAGAAATCTCCTCCGGAAAGGGCTAGATATAGAATACCCAGAAGTCCTTTTCCTCAAAATCCTTCTCCTCTGCCTAGATCGAACTATTCTACTCAAGGTGGTGCGCCCCCCTGCTGGAAAGCCCCAAGTGTTGCGCACTAGCTCTCTTTGAACCTGTGAATGATGTAAAAACCCCTTGTAACTGAGTAGATATGATATAGAATGGCGATGGAGGAATCTTTCACGTTTGTGACCAAGCTTGGATCAAGATAGGTGGGATCTTTCACCACTGAGTTGATCTCTAGGGTTTATTAAGTCAAAACCCTCAAAACCCCCAAGTGCATGGGATCACTAGCAAGAAGTTAGATATCAAATGATAAACAACATAATGAGAGAATAGAGGCCCCTATCTCTCTTTTATCCTCCCTACTCACCTTGTCTCTCCAAGTGACTTTTACTTTATTTAATTATTAATTAATTAATTAATTAAATCACTTTAATTAATTAATTAATTAACCATTTTACCTCTAAAAACTAGTTTATCCCTCCTTGTGGCTTCCCTCGCCACTGAAATTCACTTCTCATCATCCTATCATGTAGTTCTATTCCTCTCGATTCCAACGAGCTATTACACTAAGAGGTTCCTCCAAGTATTATGCCCAATATGACCTCCTTAATGAATTTAATTAACATATAGCCCAAAATAACTCAAAATTATGGAAATCATCATAATGCAACAAAACCAAAGCCAAGTTGTGCGGAATGGATCATGATGATGAAATAAGATAAGTGATGCAAACCAGGTCCCAAAAAACCCCTCAATAGCCTCTGTACTTGCTATAACCTCCATGTGGCTACTCTGGTCATCATAACACTTTGTAATATAATGATGTCCCAAAGTGGGGACATTACATCCATGTATAACAAGGTTTTCTTCTTGGAATCCTTCTTACAGTTATGTGGATTCAATAAATGTAGCTTCCAACACTTATCTTTAGTGTGACCATTTATATTGCAATTATTGTAGTGGTTGTTTGGAGCCTGTCATCCCCATTTTGTGGATAACTAGGGAGATCATGTCTTGAGGCCCTTAGGTTGCATATATGGAGTGTTGAGAGACTACATGACCAGTAGTACCCTTTTGCACAGATGGAAAACCCACTCACCACCACATATGGTCACATGTTTGTAGATGACATCCACCACACCAGCTGGCTTCCGGAAGGCAATGTGCCTTGCTCCATGAGGTACAAGTCAGTATTATGGTGAGCATCATTTCAATATTTAAGCTATTTGATTATGTTGTACCTTATATTGATCTAGATTTCATGATATGTGCTTGGACATTATGCATTTTTCCCTGCTTCGCCTTGGAGGTTGACATTGTGCCCTAATAAGTGGTTTTCCTTGGGGATGAGTTTGCTACTGGGAACTCCCTTAGTGAGCCATCATACCGTTCTTGACCATACTTACCACATTCCATCATTATTCCCCTCCATTTCCTTATCTCTTTGGATTTTAGGGTATATTGACCCAAGAAGGGGTTGTCCCTCATTCTATGGGAAGAAGGGGCCAAAGGCCCAAAGGGATTGGTGTTGGGTAAAATATAAAAGCCTTATATAAACCTTTGAGATGATTCTCCCATGGATCACCCAAGATAGAAATAAAACATTTATCTTTTAATAAAGGGGACCCACAATATAATAAAGAAATGCTTGAAAGGTTAGTTGAAGGATAGGAGGTCCCATCACGAGTCGACCTATATATCTAGTGGTATGACATTGTCATCATCTGGTCACCAAACCAGGGCAATGGATCTCAGTTGCATAGATGAGAGAAGGGGGTCTCATCATGATCCAACCTTCTCATTTCCATTAGATGTTTGTGGGTGGTATTTCCATCACCTAGTCACCACGCCAGGGAAGTGACCTTCAATCTCTCCTTATGTTATTATGAAAGAAAATATAAAGAAAGAAAGATAAAAGGAAATTGATGGGCTTGGAAAAAGTGCATTGCGGACAAAGGTACCATGCGCCCTCTACAAAGGCACCCATGAATGAGACACTACGACCCTTTGTATGTCATGAGCCCTATGCCCATTGAGCCTTCACCCCTACCACTTCATCCACTTTACATGGCTTAGAGAGGGATACCTTGGAAGCTCTCCTTGACCTAGGGCAAGACCTACCCAATATGACACCTCCTCAACCCTCCCATATTTAAGCTTGACAAGTCTCATAGTGTCTTTGTGTTGTTAATTGTTTGATATGGTGATCTTTGATGCATATGCTTGGATGGCTTATTTATTGATTAGATTCACTTATCATGATGTTATGACTTGAGACACTTGGAGGGTGTGTTCATTTGTATTTGTGGGACCTAGTTGGTGGACAATTTTGGGAGAACAATCCTAGCTTGGGCTTCCATGGGGCGACAAACCCACATGTTGGATTCCAGGGGCCCGCATGCCAGATGAGAGAGATCAGACTTGGATGACCTTGATGATGACTTGTGCAACCTAACCCACCCCTTAATTTCCAAACGATTTTCCAAAGAGGGGCAAAACGTTACACTTTTGAGCTTAACGTCATGATCTTGGGGGCTAGGGAATGGTGGTGAGGTGCCACTCTTCGACACATGGACATTTTGAGAATAAGAGGTTCTTCACCATGATATGGGTGCCTAGATGCTTGACACATGGCCTTTGGAGGCCCATCCATGCTTCTCCAATGCCAACATCTTCCTCAAAGTGGAAAAGCGTCCCCTAAAGGGGTGACGTCCTCCTAATTTAGGGTTTTATTTATGAAAAAAGTGAAATTTTAAGTGAATTGTTTAATATTACTTTGTTAAGGGGAAAAGATTAGGGTTGTTGACCCCTAATCTTGTGTTTTACTCCTTAATTTGTGGACAAACTATGTTAGCTACATTTTGTATAAATAGAGATCATAAGATCTCATTTTAAACATAACTCTCCCTCTCGTGGGAGGACTTGGTCTGAAATTTTCAGTCCTCTTGGATCTTTCTATCTCTTGTGCACTTGTGTATGGATATCTATTGGTGAATGGTTGATGCAAGTCTTGCACTAGCCTTGGATGATTCTTTTCTATCTCTTATGGTGGATTGTCTTAGCATTTATCTTGATCTTGGTATGGTTTTTACTCTCTTTCTATCATTTTTCAAGTTCAAGTATTGTTATGATAGGAGCTAGGTGGTAAGTATAAGGGAATACACCCCCATGATAGCCTTCATCATTTTATTCGCTTCATCTCATTGATTTTATAAGGGTTTGCTAAGAGAAGTAGAAGGGAAAACACCCTCTTAGTCTAAACCCTAGCTTAGAGAAACTTTCCTTGGGAAGTAAAGGGGATTACACCCCCAAGGAGGTAGCTTCTTTAAGCTCCTTTTGACTCCATTAACCAAATAGTAAAGGCACTAGTCATACTTTTTTGCATTGGAGATATAAAATCACAGCCTTGGGAAACACAATTTTTGGGCTTTTGAAAGGTTTCTTGCTTGAAGTTGATTTGTCTCATTGAGAGGAGTCTTCCTCCACTAAGACTTCCGCTCTCTCCCAACACTCTAATGTTGTTACAAACTTTAACCTACAACCATTAGGGTTGCATAACCCTAGCTACTAACACTCTCATAACTCCTAAACTAACCCTAGACTAGCTCTCTAACTTTGCTCATTTACTCTACTAACTAGGGCGCATCTTTTGAGCTGGTTCTTAGCAACTTTTCATGGTTTATTTTGATGTTTCTTGACATTGAATGCTACAGACATAAGGATGCAATTTTCTACATAAAACACATGTTACAACAACCATCTTATCTAGCTTCTTAAGTGTCATTTTTCAGCCTATGTTCAGTTTGATGTTGATTTACTTAACTAGTCTACATATTTATATGTTGATTTTAGATGTTTTATTTTCTGATATAAGTTAATATCTACTTCTGCAAATTAGGGACAACAAGCTTAACTTTCTGATCTGACTAACATATATCATTGCAAAGTGTGTTTTCTTGTCTCTTGGGCAGTTACAATCATTCGAAACATTACTATACTCGTGGGGCAGCAATTACTTGAATTCCAAGGAACCTCTCCCAACCTTTCATTCCACTTAAAGTTGACCTCTAGGGGATTCACTTCCATTTCCCTCTACCTCCATCTCAATCCCCCTAGGGTCACTGGGATCACCTCCCTAGAGTGACCTAGTCACCCTTGAAGTGTGACACCTACATCAAGGTGACATTGGATGTAGGATTCCCAAGTTGTAGCACTTGCCTTGTGGTTGGGTTGGGCTTTTCCCAATATACAACTTGCGCTATAACATTTTGGCGTTGCTGCCGGAGAAGATTTTGAATCTTCTTCATACCCTAACGACACTTTGGTAATATATTCCAAAGCCTTTCCCTTAGCTTGCCCGACAACTCCACCCAAGGGACGTTCCCTTTCCACTTTTCTTGATGAGATCATATTGAAGATCATATGGCGACTCCATCTTCTCATCTGGTGACTCCACCCAAGGGACAATCCCTTTCCACGTTTCTTGAAGCTCATCTTGAAGCTCATGCCATTCTCTATGTGTGTTCATCTTTTTTCAAATGAGTCATCGATAAGGGAAATTGGTAAAATGTATTGTACTTTAAATCCTTCCAATGAGCTATTTACAATTTTGTTTTTCACTGGGTGGGATAGAAGAGTACATGACCAAAGTGGAGAAGAAATAGAGTGCAAATTGAGTCATGACAAATTGTCTTTCAAGTAAGTCATTTCAATATTATTTATTTTTAATTGTATCACGCTTCTTCCTTTTTACGGGTTATAATAGGAAAAGAGGGAGTTGCTTATGAATGTAACAAATATATGATGATAAAAAGTATTTTCATTTGATTCTTTCAGGTATTGGATTTCAAGACAAATGTTATATATCTCATTTAAATTTTGTAGGTGGAGACATGTTCGAAAAATGTGGGAATGGGTTTGGATTCGAAAGGAATAGGACGACGATGACGGAACACATTCTCCAATAGTTTCATTTGATGTTTTGAAAAATGGTGGAATATTTAGAACATTATCAATGGAGGAGAATTGGACACTATTTGAAATCATAGAACAATTGGAGTTAGAAGAAAATTTTGATCATTTTGTATTTGTACACAATAGTAAAATGGTAAGAATGTAAATATGGATATCATGATTCTAATACGTAGACCATAGTATAACAAATTATTGCAATGTGAAACCTTCTTTATAGAGAAAAGAATTCTAATTTCTCTTGTTGTATTTTGTAGGTCGGAAAACGACGATAACATATTGTGCATTGCAAAGATTGTATAAAACCTTCTACCATTGAAATTAGGGAATGCTAAATATTTGTAATTTGAAAATATAATGTGTATAATTAATGCACATTATAAGAGCGCCCCCCAAATGTAATGGACCTTTTGTTTTTCAATCTCTAATATTAATTTTGATTTTATTATTCAAGAAACTATACTAGCCCACTCATGGGTAAGATACCTAGACTTTCTTCCAAAGAGCTAAAGTGTTTATACCTTTCAATTTTTTTTACACTAGCACAATCTTTGAAAATGAAACTATGTGTGAGAGATTTTGTCCTCAAGAGAAAAAAGCTCGAGACTCAATTCTTTGTACCCTAACCTCGTTGGGGACATGCATTAAGAACGACAAGGAGCAAACTGCTCTGATACCATTGATCCAGATTTTATGAGAAAAACGAAATGAATATAGATCATTAAAATATGTTTAACACATAATAACAAAGATAAAGTAAAATTGGTTTCTATTCAATAAGGAAATAAGTTGAAACTGTAAAATGCATCGGAAAACAAGCTTACTGGAATGGTGGCAGCTTATCTCTGGGAAGAGATGTGATGAGTGTGCTCATTCGCAAGAAGATGATTACAATGAGGCTCTGAAGTCCTTTTTACAATAAACATGAATGCCAAAACCCTAGACATCCAAAAACCTAACCCCAAGAGATGAAGCATCAAAAGTCATGTGGGCCCCGTTGGGGCAAGCTAGTACATCAACTTTCCGGGGTCATAACGTTTGCATACGATCTTTGTTTTAGGCACACGATATCCTGTTGGAAAGGTCTATCCGAGGAATACAAATGTTGTTGTCAGACTCTAACTCTATTTATAGTTTGACTGTGGCAAGCCCTAAAAACGTTGTTTAGAGCCTCAAAACGGCCCCGGAAGTCTGGGACCCGAAAACTAGGGAAAAACTGCCAAAATGAACCAGTTGGAATAGGTGGGAGGCCACCAACATCCATCTGGATCAGAGGATGTATTCATTATTTTTGCAGGACCTAGTTGGTGGAAAATTGTGGAAGAACATGCCTAGCTTGGTCTTCCTTGGGGCTTGAAGCCCACGGGTTCATTACCAGGGCCCACACACCAGATGATGATGAAATGCCTTTTGAGGCATAAGAGACACCTTTAAGGATTTCACCTATCCCCTACAAGCCAAACAACTTGCCTTTGGAGGCCAAAACGTCACCTTTAAGGGCTTGATGTCACCCTAGGGCTAGGGTTTGGTGGTGATTGGAAACACTTGGCACATTTTGAGGGAGGGAACCCTTGGATCATGGAGGAGAGGCTTAGATTGAAGACATTGGCCTTTGGAGACCTAGCGTACTCATCTCCAACCCAACGAATTAACCTAAAGTGACAAAATGTTTCCCCAAGAGGGTGATGTCATGTTTCTAGTGTTTATCTTATGTGCAAATTATGAATTAAAAAATGTTATTTTGGCAAAGGGGAAAGAATAAGGGAAAAGTTACCCTTATCTTGTGGTTTACCCTTTGAATGTGGACAAACCATGTTTTAGAGGATTTGTATAAATAGAGATCATATCTATTTCATTTTGTCATAGCTCTCCCATGTGGAGAAGGATACTTGGCTGAAATTTTCACCCTACCTGAGAAAATTCATTCTCTCTCTCTATTGTGATATGGTTTATCTCTTATCTTATGGAAGGAAGTGGTGTGCTATCTCTTAGATGTTATTTCACTTTCCTTGGTGTTGAAAATTCTTGGTAACTAGGGTTTGTCTTGGCATTTTTCTTGGAACTTGTAAGGAAAATATGCATTTGTTAGGTTTCTTTCTTGTTCCATGGTTGTTATTGGCTAGATACTTATAGGAATATAAGGGCAGACACCCTCCACCAAGTCTTATCATTGTTGTTTGTTGGAAGAACTATTGCAAAGGTTGCTAGGAGGAGCTCTTGGATCTTACCTTGTTAGGGTTACTTGCTCAAGGGAGTAAAATGGCTTACACCCCTTGAGAAGTAGTAGGCCTAACCTAGTACAATAAGACTCCATAACCCATTTGGCAAGGAACTAATCATTTATTTCATTGGATAAATAAAATACTTGCATTGAAATATGTGATTTTACTAGATATTTAATTTGTTCAAAGTGGAATCAATTCTTTGCCTTAATCGCTTGCTTGAGCCACTAGGGAGATTTGATTGGTCAAGGATATCTTGGTGTTTTTACAAACTTATGATACAACCATTAGGGCTGCTACAAAATATTTTTTTTGAGCTCAATTTCTCACTATTTTACCATTGGAAATAGTTTAAAATTTGTTATTGTTAATCTACTTGATGTTGGTTATTGTTGGGTAAATTTTTGGCTAATTCCTTGGGGTAAAAGTTGTTGCGGTAGCAAATATTTTCTACAGCCATTTGGATGCTATGAAACATTTTTTTCATCCCTAATTCACCATCAAATCTTGTGCTAAAGTATTGAGAATTAGTCTGCATGTTTAGCGCTTCATTTCCCAAAAAATACTTGATCCTTTTGATGGTTATTTTTGCAGTAAGTAATTGATTTCATTGTTGGTTGATATATATATATATATATATATATATATATATATATGTTTACTGTTGTAAATCAGGACAACAAGATTTACTTTCTTGTCCCATTGATCTTAAGGCTTGTATTACCCTTATTTGTCTTGTTTCGGGTAGGTATAACACTTTGGTGTAGGTACTCAAGTCTTTGGAAATAATTTCCTTTCAACAATACTCATTTTAAATACCTCATACTTATTCCATCATTGACCTAAGGGGTTCCTCTCATTATCTCTCCATATTTTGTCTCAATCCCCCTAGGGTCGCCCAAGATCCCCCCCTTGAGGTGATCACTTCACCTATAAAGTGAAGGTAATACTTATCTAAGGTGACAGTGGGTAGGTATTCTCCTAGTTGTCTCCATCTTCTGGTTTGGGTTGGGATTTTCCCAACCTACATTTTGTGTGATAACATGGTGAAAAAGACTCGAGACACTCTCACATTGCTTGCTCCAGGATGGAGTGATCTATTTTTATAGGGAAAGTTTGACTTGTTTACAAGTCTAGTCTAATGTTGAATATGTAGGCTCAAGAGACCTCTTGTGATGAGGGGATTCTTGGTGGGTTTACTCAACATTAGAGCCCTATATTAATTAGATGTGCATGTGAGGAGATGATGAATCAACAAGGTTCATGGAAAAAATTTCTTAGTAAAGAAGAAATTTCAAGAAGACAAGAAAAGGCTCATTAAACCATTAAAGAAACCCCGTAAAGCATTAAAGAAGATATTGAAGACAAAATCACAAGTCGGACCTGGAAGAAAATTAAAGGTGACTCGATTAGTATAAATAAAAGCTGGATCATTTCATTTTGACACACAACTCATCTCCTCTCATCAAGTTCGCTTGACCAATGGAATAGAAACATCTTCTAGTGGCATAATAGTGAAGGGGAATCTTAGAATAACTTTTGGTGGTTCGTTATCTTTGAGGGTTCACTATCTTCCTCATGCAAGGGAAAAATTATTTATGTGTTGGGTTTCTTCTTATTGATGGTGATGCACTTATTGGCTTGAATTCTTCTTAAGAAAAGTTGTTGGGTTTTTCTTCCAAGTTTGGGTTTCCCATGATAAAATCATGTGTCTACTGTACATGCGTATTGTTATAGGATTCTGTTGTTTTCGCTGCATTCGTTTCCGTTGATATTTTCAGTGTGTAATTATTCTATGATAACAGTGACACAAAATTTTGTTTTGAAATCATAAGGAAATAATTATCAGTTCTAAAAATTGAAAAGTCAACACTTAACACATACCATCTTGGAGCCTGCCACAATTTACTAAAATTCAGCAGTGGGTCATGGTTCATTCTCTCATGAGAGGAGGGGATGAAGGATTAGAGGTTGTTTGTAGGTGCTAGAAAAATAAGAATAAATAAAAAATAATGTTGAAGAAAGAAAGAATAGAAAATAAATCTCAAAATCCAGTCCATACTTGAGCTCTACCCTTTCCGCATTCGCCCCAATCCCAAAGTAGTTATGTCATCATTTGAAACCTTATAAAGGGGACTTGCAAATATGATAAAAGAACAATAAAAAGGAATATTATGTGGTTTGGAAAAATGTAGCACTTAGAAAGTGGTAACTCAAGAGAAAGCACACCCTCCACAAAGGAACTCATAGAAATAAATTCAATGACACCATAAGCCATGAAGTAATCCAAACACGTACCACTATCACACTTACTCTTGAAGCGTGCTCTTTTCTTTCATTGTTTCCCCCAGGAGATATCCCTCTACTAGGGTATTTTATTTCACTTTTTTGGTTGGCACACCTAATAGGGTTTGAGGAAGGTCCTCCCATACTTAAACTTGCCAACTTACATACAGTGTTGAGCTAATGTGAAGTTTGAAAGGGATACTTAATGTGAACTGTTTATGTGTCTTATATCTTAAGTAACAACTTACTTTGTATGATCTAAGGATTGGTATATCTTATGAATATTGGCTTTACTTGATTTCATACTTTGTTTTGATCTGGAATCCCCTGACATGGTACTTTGAAGGACACCTAGGGATTTTCACCTGGGATGTTGTGCCTTTATTGCATGATATGGCATGTGTGATGCAGAGCATTGATTCACTCAGTGGCTTGAAACACTTAGATACTAATTCTCACATATTTTGGACCTTGGATGACAAACATATGGGCTTGTATATGATAGATATGTCCATGGTGGCACATAGATGGGCAGGAATCCCACACCCTCGGCTCTACAACCTAGAGATTATCATGCATTGGATGGAGGAAATTCCACTGGGAGATGTTTGGATGACACAAAAATATTATAGACATCCTTCTCATCCTTGGATGCCATCCTTTACACCTTGGACATTGGGCATTTAGATGATGATGTCATGCTAGGGTTGATAGAAATGATGGGGTTTGTGGTCACTTGGACACCACTTGATGACTTTATATGTGGCATGGAATTATCTCATCTTGATTGCACCTCAGATGATGACACATGGCCTTGGAGAGGCCCTCCTATCCCATTGGATGCATGACGTTTGTTGGGATATTTAATTGTTGTAATAAAGTCGCACATAAATTGTCAACCAGGTTCGTAAACTGATGAACTGAAGACACAGTATGTGCAGGCAAATGATAGAAGTATACCCTAGTTTGTGTTTTCAGGAGCAAGAGGACTAGACAATCATTTAATCAAGCAAAAACTCAAACCAAACTATCATTATTCTACACTAAAACCTAACAATCAGCTAAGGAATCAATCATGTAAATTCTATAAAAAGCAATCATCTATTGATTAATGAAAACAAAACAACAATTTCCCAAGAAGATGTATATATCAACCAACTTTATGGATCCACTCAAGTCTCCATGTGATTATGTTACTGACCTATCATGAGACTAATCAGCTGGAGAATGTTCCCTAATAACCAATCCTATTCTTAACCTAAGAGGCTTACCTCATAACAAGCATGACAGACTATAGGGTGCCACTGCATTCTTACCTACACACAATAACCAGTGTATAGAGGAATGAATTTGAAAGAGTCTTGCCACAAAGCTTGACACTTTACTTGATGAAGCAACAACGTAACTATATTCTAGGACAACTTGCAATTCTTAGCAAAGAATTTAAACACACAACTTATACACTAATCAATAGCTACACTCGAATGTAAACACACAGAATGCATTTAAACTAAGCTCTTAGCTCCTGAAATGTTATCTCTCGTTGCTACAGTACCTCTAGAGGTCACACCATGCATAACAAGCAAATAATTCAAATCCTTAAAGACAGGGTCTCATTAACAACCTATGCCCTTAATACCATAGAGTCTAAATACAATAACTGATTATTCTGCAGATACAATCCATTCTTTGAATAGTAAAAGATGTACTCAAAGTTTATTAAGATGTGATCAGGTCATCAAAAAGCTTCTATATTTAATATTAATTCTTCTTATCTGAAAACAAGTGATGAAGTATTTCCTTATGAATAGATATGAGTTATGGAAGTCTCAACACGATCATACATCTTATTCTAGATCGTTAGAATGTGCTCAATAAACCAGTCCTTGTTAATTCAGATTCAATCCTGTGCATATCGTATTATAACCCCAAGTTGTCATATACACAGTAGATGAGTTCAAGATCTTAATTCAGATTTATCCAGTGAATAAGGTGAATGCTTACTTATTCACCATTTATGGGAAGTATTTAAACGATATATTTGAGATTAAGTAAGTTGCTAATAAACACTGAAACATATGTGACCTTCAAGTGTCTACAGAGAAGGAGATATTGTTTGGTGAAATACATGCATATAATCATTCATTCGCAATTTATGTATTCCTATGAAAGCTTATCCATTGTGCTAAGGGAAATTTGATTCATAGCTGAAGAGAAATCCTCAATGGGTACAAGACACACAAAGCCTCAAGAAAAACTTACGATCTAAAGATCTCTCCACACCAATCTATTCAAAAATACAGTTATAGCAAAGTAAAGAACAAGTAATATATAAATAACTCAACTTACCAGGGGAGGTGGGCCCATGCCTTCCCAAGTAGTGAGTGGAAGTGATTCAGTAACTCACCACGCTTATGAACAAGGATAAATCAAAACCTAATTAATATCACACATAACCCTTACTTTACTCACAACACATCCATCATAATATCAAGACAAGAAATGAATAACACAGTTTTTCATTATCTTTTGCAAAGAGTATGTATAGCTTAAAAATTACACAGAGCGAACCCCCTCATATATAATTGGTTATGAGTATATCATATTACATTGCTTTCCCTAGTTCTCGGGAACTCAAGGCCAAAAATGACTTAAAAAATCTAGAGGATCTTACTAACCATGATTTCCTCTATCTCAAGAAATCGTTACAACCATCTTAGATATCGTCCAGTGTTGAGTTCAGACCCCGATCTGGTGTTGCCTTGGAAGATTTGTTCGTGGGTCGATTCCATGTAAAAGAAGACTGTTGAGCGCAAGGGGAATGGTCAACAACCATTACATTAACCATAAGAACAATACCCATGTTGCTAACTCCATCCTGTATGCACGCAACTAGGAGAAGCTACAACCTTGGGTACCAGAATGCCTGCGTAGGTACTGGAAAGCCAGGAATAGTGCGGGAACAACTGTTGCATTGAAAAGGTAAGTGTCTTTTATCATTGGTAAACAAATAGCTAAAAGATCCTAATTAATTTATCAAGAACTTTAGAAATTATCGAAATAAACTAATTTTACCTCCTATTATAATCATGATCTTTAGGCAAGAAAATAGGTAATAATAGGAGGTAATAAGTTGGATTTCAATGCCTAGGTATGGGGGCAAATGGCCAAAATAGGTGTATGGTGAGTGAAAAAATGGGAGCTCAACAACGTCACCACATGTGTGACCATTATTGTATTATTTTCATGATTTAGAAACCATAGAGGCTAATATAAGGGGTTGGCCCCACTTGTAACATGAATTATTGATTTTTGTGGACAACTGAGTTCTAGGGTTTCCTTCTAAATAAGGCTAGCGCTCCAAATATTTTTCATCATCACTTCACTCATAACTCTTGTGTGGGAGAGCTCTCTAAAAAAATTTCTCTACCTTTCTTGTCTTCTTGGATCTAATGCACTACTCTTGGAGGAGGATTTTTTTGGATGCTTTGAATTGCTTAGATGATATCTTGTTGCAACTAGGGTTTTCTTGGAATAACAACTTGGACGAGTAAATAATTTTCTTTAAGTTAATGTGTTTGTTCTTGTTATAATGTTATAATTACTATATTGTTGCATGCTACTTTGTTCTATTAAACCCTAGGAAGGAGACATAAGGGTTCTCTCCCTCTACACCTTTTTTTGTTCAAGTTTTGGTCAAAGGCATAAAGAGACCTAGTCTCTTTCTAGGGTTCAAAGGCCTAAGACCCAAGAGGGTCTACACCTTAGGGTTTTTATCCTAGTCCATCTTGATCCTTGAACTAGGTAATCTAGAAGAGGGAAAACGACATCTAGGTCCCAAGAGAGTTTGTACCCTAGAAGTTATTTTCTTGCAAGTTTTAGTCCTAAGGCCCAAGAGAGGTTGCACCTTAGGTTTAAAGCTCCATTCTTCTTGAGTATCTAATTCATTCTTCAAGTGTTTCATGATTGACTCAATATCCCTAAAAAGTCAACGACACTAATCTAGAGTCCTCCTTGTGGTGAAAGTATCTTTAGAATTAATACACGCTCTCTCTAAGTGATCAAGCTAACTTCACTAACTCCAAAATTTTCAAACAAATCATATTTATGTTTGTTGTTATAATTTTTTTCTATGACCACTAGGGTTTGATTTTATTGCTGCATATTTACTTAAAATAATGGCTTAAAATAGTTAGAATTATAATCTAGCAATTGAATGTTACTGCACATTTTGAAGGCTTAATTCTTATGCTCAATTGCTATAATTTTGGGTAATTTTTCCTATGTCTATTACAAACGATTAATTGTTGTTATACATTGTATTATTGTTGTAATTTGCAACATTAATTGGTTTAGTTGATTATCTAGTGTTTAATAGGTCATTAATGCGCTATGTAACTTGATAATTGTATGTATTATGCTCTAGATTGTTTATTGTCTCGTACAGGTGAACCAATTACCTCGTTACCTTCCTTATTTCTCCTAGACCTAGACCAAACATTCAGGAGAGAAAGATAGGGGGTTGTAGGCTTGGCTAATATTTCTACTTGATCCTTTGAGGTCACCAAGGAAGCCTCCCTTGTGTTGGATGTCCTTCCTTCATCACCAAAATGAGGGAAGTGACTACTTAGGTGACAGTGGTAGAAACTTCCAATTGTTACACATATAGGTATCTTGTGGAGGCTTTGCACAACTACAAATCCTATGATAACAATGACCATTCAAATCTCCTATGAAAGTTGAGATTGTTGTGTGACCTACCTAATGTGTTTAGGACACATTGAAAAAAATATTATTCTTAGGGGAAAAGGGCATACATTATGCATCAATAGGAAAAAAAGGAGAAATTGAGTTGTGTTCTTAGTAACCTATGGAAGAACTAAGGTGATCACTATCAGAAAGATGAGAAACAAGGTCCTTCACAATCCAAGAGGCTACAAAAGGTCTTGGGTTTCTTCACCTTCCATGATGTAGGGAAAATATAAGTGTGTCAATACCCATCATTGTATTGTACTCTGGTCCTAATTGGAAGAAACCAAGTTCATCCATCAATATTGGAATCATTATATGTAAGCAACCATACACTGAGTGAAATTCCATAGGTCCCAAAAGGTCCTATGGTAGGGCCCATGTAAGGTACTCTATGGGTTCCTAATTGAAGGGTATGTGTGAGATAATCTCACAAAAAGGTCTCGTGTGTTGATCCTATGTAAGGGAAACTCTTGAGGAAGGAGTCTACAATAGGTCCTATGCAAGACTGTGTTGGGTTTTGTGAATTCCCTAAGGAGACTATGATTGTTGAGGCATGGGTGCAATAAGTAAGATGAACATGAGATCCTTAAAAATTCAATTGGCTATAAAAGTCCTAGGTTTATTCACCTTCTACCATATACGAAAAATATAAGAGTGTCAACACACATCAATATATTGTACTCAAGTCACGTGAAAGGCCTAAAATTTAATACATAATTTTTCTAGGAATTCAATTAATTCAGAGTTCTTTTTAATAATCATATTAGGGAAATTTTGAGGTCAAAAAAGGGTCTCAAAACATAAATTGTACCACTAAAATCCACTTTATAAGATCCAATCACAATTCAAAGTATGACATCATACCTTGGGGATGACTTGGCATTGGTTGAGTTAAAGATGGTGAGTTGTCACATTTTGAATGATGGATGGAAATCTAGAGCTAACCATACTAATACTATGGGTAATTTTAAAACCAAAAAATAAACTACTCATAATAAATCTCCTTTGTCACTTTTTATTAAAATAATATTATTGTCCTCCCATACTTTTTTTGGAAAAAACAATACTTGTCCTTGCAAGAATATCCTTATTTTTTCACTCTTCTTCTCAATAAATGTCATACGTTCCATTTTACTTATTATATTTTGTTTTTGTATTCATCTTATTTCTTGTTTAACTTATATTATATTAAATGATTTAAAAAAAATTCAAATTCCAAGCCGTGTTATCAAAGGTCAGGCCGATTTGGTTTACTGTTCCCTTTTTGAGCTTTAAGCGAGGTTGAAAACAGGGAGAAGGGTTGGTGATTTGGTTTACTATTCTTCATTTTTCGATCTTTGAACGAGTTTGATAATAGGAGGAAGCCACGATTTGGCTTAATATTGATTCATTGGGCTTTGGGTGGGTTTGATAGCAGGGAGGAAGCTCCAATTTGGTATACTATTGTGTGTTCAATATTCGAGTAGGTCTGAAAATAGGGAGGAAGTCGCTATTTTGGCAATGGATTCAAGGAATGACAACAAAATACCACATATGAATGGATCACTTGTGCAAATGGACGAATGAGGGGTTATAGAAGGCTTAAATCTCAACTTACTAGGCTAAAAAATGGGTTAGAGAAGATAGTATGTAGTTGTTGGCCACTCTTTTGAGGGTTTTAATGGAGGAAATTTCTTGTTGTTTAGGAGAATAATCCATTGTCAAGAAGAAAATCACTTTGTTTTTTATGTCTACCTTTGACCCAAAAAAATGTTTTCTTTTGTTTTCGTGATGTGTGTGCAAGCTTCTTTGTCACTTTTGTCAATGTCGGAGAAGAAAGGACTGGCATTATCTCCATGTCTCTGAGAGCACATTCAACTGTACTGGGAAGGGGATTTAGAGGAAAACTTAAAGAAAATCCTTGAAAAAAGCAATTAGTGTAGATCAAAACTTCCGTTGTGGGACTTCTTGAACCTCTTTTGATTTGATAGGCTACAATGCAAAAACAAATTTGGTTAAAGCTTGATTTTTTAGAGTTATTGTACCAACTTACCTAGAGGTAAGATCTAAGTTCCCAACTATGAGAACTGTGATATGAAAGTTAGAATTGTGTTATAATCAACTACTTTGCAAAGAACATTTGAACTTTTTTCTATTCAATCTTGTATTCATTTCACTTAACTTCTCACAAATTTAACTCATGGTTGATAGAGGCTTATTTTTAATATGTTGCTAGATTCTTCTTTTCTGTTCTTAATTTTCATACATTTCATTATGTTCTTTGCATCAATCAAATATCATTGGTTTCCAAAATAAATTGCATTATTTAATTTACTTATGAGATGGAACTATAGATGTTGCATGCAATAAAATTCTATACGTTCATTGAAGCTACTACAAGTATGCTATGGAAGGTGCTACATGAACTTCATCTTCAACAGTGCTAGGGGAACTTCCTTCCCATAATTTGCTATGGGATCATTCGGGGTTGTTACAATTTATCTTGGATAGAAATTTAGGTTAGTTGTGACCTACTTTATTGAAACTGCAGGTATGGTTAGTTTGACAATGTAAAGGAGAAATTTAAGGTCATGTATGACATTGCAAACCAACTTATGACTAGTGATTCCCCATTGATGTTTTGAACTCCAAATCTTGAAAAAATATCTAATAAACATTTGTTTTTAGTCTTGAAATTCAATCCATAAGTTTCACAGTAGAAAACCCTCTCTCTTAGCAAAATAATAGCACACATATCAAGTCTTTTCCCACAAAATCATTTTCTAATATTTCAATTTCGTCTTTGTTTTTTTATAGAGGTGCATATTACTTAAATTTCTTTATTTCATTTGTATGTTGCAAAATTCAATGGTCAATGATGTCCCAAGAATGAGTTGAAATCAATTGTATTATACAACAATATTTATGATCAAGGAAAATGGATTCCGATGCCATTATCTATTGGGTCATGGGTAACAATGAAACCATCAACAATTGGAAGCCATGGAATAAAAAAAGAAATTTGAAAGACATTAACATGCATTGGAAAGGTTTGGTAAAAGGATTTAGGATGAGTAATGGAGGACAAAAAGTGGAAATGATTCAAGTGGCACATGTCTATGACTATAGAGATATGTCAATAGAGAAAATTTGTACTCAACCAATTTTTTTGAAAGTTGATTGTAATTGTGAGTATGCATAACCAATATGGATATCATAGTTTGTTGAGGTCAAATTTTATTTAAAGCTTATAGGATTTCAACAACTCTTTAGACTTATTTTATCGTAACATGAATATTACATTTATCCCAGGTTTATGCATATCAAATTGGAAAGAATGGGAACCAACTGAATGCATAACAAGTGTTTTCCAAGTTGTTCATTAAAAAATAGGAGAACTACTCTATCATGGTAAGGATCCTACATGATTAAATAAGGAAGGTGTATTCTTTTATAAATATGAAGGATGATAAGGCAAAAGTGTAAATCCCCCTCACAAGTCACCACCGAGCAGAAGATCTGGCTAAACAACCAATAATAAGTAACCAAAGAAGAAGAAAAAACACCTGTCCAAGACAAAGCAACAAGAAACTTATACGTACAAATCTTGGTTAGTACTTCATATATCAAAGATCATCTGCTAATTCAACATATAAGCAATTATAACAATAAATATTGACGAAGTTAATGTTTGTCAATATAGAAATGAATTAATATCACTCCACCAATAAATACCCAAAATGATGTAGCAATCAATATATCCAATCAATCCTTCATTCAATAAATGCTTTAAACACCATTCAATTTCTTATAAGGAAAAACGTTGCTACACAATGATGATAATAGACAATGATAATGGTAGCAACAGGACTAGGGTTTCAAATAAAAAAAAAGTATGTTGAGAGTGTTTAGGATCAAATCACTTCAACGTTGGAGGCTTAGATCAGTGCCTTAGGGTTTAATGGAGTCAATAAGAAGGATGCAAGAGTTGAAGGAGGGTGACCAAAGACTAGAGGGAAGGGTTCTGAAGTGCTTCAATAGTAGGGCTTCATAAACGAAACCCTAGGGGAGAGAGGCTCACTCCGGTGTTGCTAAAGCAAGGCCTCATGCTCTCTCTTCCTTATTTAGATCAAATTGGCAAAACGGCTAGCTGAATATAAAGCAAAGACAACCAAAGTGTGAGGGTTTGAAGAGGCATGGTGTTGCTACAGCAAGGCCTTTTCAGCAAACCCTAGAATGGTACGACCCTGGTGTAGAATAACTAGGCCAAGGATGTCTCACTCTCTTTGGCTTCTCGATAGTACGTCTAGCTCAGGGAGAAGAAGAAATGAGAGTGTAGCTATGGCTAGGCTCTCTCTTCCTTCTTCAATGGTTGAAAATTTCTCTATCAGGGGACATGAGACAAGGACCAATTAAATGTGCTTGTCACCTAGGGTTTTTATTCAACAAATTTATAAGTAATGTGCAAGAAATTTAGACTACAACCATTCAATAAGAAGTTTTGCAGAAAAAACACTTACAATTCATATTCCTTTAAGTATCTTCCTCGGTTTTCTGGAGAGGATCATATTACAACTGAGAGGCATTTGGAGGACTTTGAGGGCTTTGTCGATCAGTTTGAGATTGTTCATGATGATGTTGCCATGAGGTTGTTCTCACAATCCCTGTATGGAGATGTTGTTGTGTGGTTTAGATGTCTGGAAGTCGGTTCTATTGGCTTCTGGACCGAGCTATGCCATGCATTTTTAAAGTGTTGGGGTGAGAACAAGTCCCTTGATCAATACTAGTTTGAGTTTAATGCCTTGAGGAGAGGGGAAGAGGAAGCCTTAGTTGTCTTTAACATAAGGTTTTACAATGTTTACCATAGTATGCATGTGGAGATTACACCCACAGAGACTATTGCCATGGTGTACTATGTCATGGCTCAACATTCAGAGCTTGTCCTTTTCCTAAGAGAGAGGAAATCTTCATTGTTAAGACACATGTTCAAAGATGTTGAGGAAGTCGAAGAGAACATCATGGCTAGCAAGGGGGTTCGTATGCAAGCATATCTTAAAGAGTTGCATGTGCATAAGCAAGGAGACTGTCAGTATGTTTCAAATTCCAAGCATGAAGATATTGAGTATGAATCAGATATGGAACAACAACAAGGAAGTAGCGAAGATAATGAAAAGCAAAGCTTTTCCTTGGTTCCTATTTATGATGATTATGAATAGGATCCTTGGGAGAGCCATGAAGGAGAAATGGAAGAGCTAAATGTGTAGTCTACTTCTTATCCCGAGCCTATAAATGGGAAGATCCCTACCTTACATTTTGTTGACTTGGGGAGTAGCAAGCCTGCGTATGACAACTATGAATCAGATTCCAATATGTATATGAAAGATTTCCAAGACCACACTATAGAGCCTTTTCCTTTATTCATTGAGGAAAGGCATTGGGTGGAAATCATCCATCCTGGACCTGCATAAGACACTGAGCAACATGAAAAGGAGGAGCTAAATGTGTGGTTTATCTCTTGTCCAGAGCCCGTGAACGAGAAAATGTCACTTGGTATTGGTCGGCATGCATCAATTTTCCACCCACTTGTACACTCTGAGAGCATCAAACAATGGGTGAGCAACAATGAAGAACAAGAGGTAATTTCTTATAAGTTAAGCTCCCTTGATTGTAAATTTTGTGACCCTGTGGGGTCATATATGGAGCTGTGTTTTCAAAATGCATTGGATCCTGCATAATTATTCATCTTATCATCATTTGGGGGTATGGGCAACATTCCAAGCCATGTTCTCATTCTGCTGTCATACTTCCCTAGCTTTTTGAGGATTAGTTGCAGTAAAGATAAGAAATTTATCACCAGATAGTCTGGGTGGCTATGGTGGCAGTTTGCTTTCATCTAGCACTTTGTAAAGATCAGTTAGTATAGGATTGTACATAAATAATCTCCTTCTGGAGCCCATGTGTTTGTTTTCATTTTTAGTAGAGTAGTGTGTACATATTTCCCTATTTTCTTCAGCGAAAGTTTTGAGCTCGATTCCATAACCCAATAGCTAAGGCACTGGAACTACTTGTTCATGGCAGCTTGCAGGGAGCATGTCATGGCAGCCTGCACAAGAAACGTCAAAGCGCAGCGTTCATAGCAGTCCATTTCAGGCTCAAAATTCAAACCAATAAGCGAGATCAACTTCAACAGTGGAAATTCCTGAGAAAATCAGATTAGCGGCTCACGGGCGCTCAGAATCCCAAAGTTGCTCGAATTTAGCATCGGAGTAAAGGCCCGAAATCAAAGTTGAGCAAAGATGACTCGAGTCCCGAAACGCGAATTCTCGATTCACGAAGAAGAGATATGGACCATTGAATCGCTAAAGGCCGTGGATCGTTGATCTGACACTAGCGAAGTTGGAGAATCGGGAATCGAAAGAAAGGAGGTAATCTAACTTCTGACTTCGTGAAACACGAAGTCTCAAAATGCTCGGAAGTTGGGCCCCAAGTCATAGCGGAGGTCACATCGGAGGGGTCCATAGGAAGGGAGCTAGCGCTCGCTAGGATCTAGTTCAAGAGTTCAAAAATCGGGCAAGTCGAGAGTGGCTCACATCAAAGCACCTGAAACGCAAAGCGCTTAGGAATTGGGCCCATGGTCATAGCCCAAGGTCACATAGGAGGTGGGCCCAAGAAGAAAGGTAAGAACCCAACGCATGATTGGTGACTCAGATTTTCAAGGAAGTAATCACGGTCATCGTATGCATAGCAGATCCGACCATCAATCTGAGAGGAGAGATTTCTTCAATCGGGCATCGAGGAATCTGTAGTCAAGTAATGTGAAATCTCTAGAAGCACGAAATCCCAAAGCATCATATGGGATAAGTGCCAGGTCACGGCTCGAGGTCACAAGCATGAAGGAGTGATGAAGAAGGAGCTAGCGCCTGAAGCTCGAGATTCTAAAAGCGCCTGTATTGGTCACATAAGAAGATCTGCATGTCCTCGAGGCATCGGGATCGACTTGAAGAAGTCGTGGGCATTGCCTGGAACATTCATGGGTGTCAGGCCTCATCCCGATCTTGTTGAAGGTAGTTAATGGAAATGAGAGTGGTGGTTGAAACTTCAACTCACTCCATAAATGGAAAGCATGGAGGGTCTGGTTGTAGAGACAGAGGTGTCAGCTAGAGGCCCCCTCGATGGACGATTTTTCCTGAAGGCCCGTGCTGAGTTAAGTTTGCGTCTGACAAAAGAATGCATGCGTAGTATGACATAAGAGGATGCAAATGGAAATCCTTGAATGCAGTGGCCAGAGCACGCTCCTGGTGGTTGTGGACAATTCTGAGTATAAGTAGGTATTTTTGATATTTTGTTATGGTCGATGGGTGGAGCAAGGCTCCCGTATTGTAAATTTTTTATGAATCTTTGGTTCTTCTAGTTATGTATCTATATTTGAGACTTCTTGTTTAATGAAAGTCAACTTCCTTTTCGTTTCTCTGTAACAATTGTGTTAGAACACTCGGGCATGGATGATCCAGTCGAGGGTAGTTATGTTGTTGTGATGTAGGTTTGATCACAGTGGCATCGCGACCAGTTTTAATCAGTCTCCTATGTTATCTTTTTCCCTTCTTACACTGAATGGCTCAGGCATGGATGATCCAGTCGAGCTGTTGTAGCAGCATCGTGATGGAGGTTTGATCATTGTGTTGTTGTGACTGTGATTTTTTAGACATATTTCAATGTCTGAAACCTGTACTTAAGAGTGATATTGGGTATGTGTTTTTCTTCTCCAAGCCGCTGGAAAGCCTGATGCCCATAGCAGTCATGTTCACCTTTCTCAATAATTCTTCCTCCTACTCACCCTTACTGCAACTTACTGACTGAAGTTGAATTAATACCTCACCTGCTTGTGCATATCGGTCCAGTTTTCTGAGTTAAAACGATATTTTCTTGAGTCTGCCCCCATTTTACCTCTTTAAATTTTTCATAGTGACATATAATTTGATGGGTACTGAGCTTACCTTCAACGCAATATGAAGGTGACTTCTAGTGCTTACAATATCCTTCGCAGAGGGTGTTCAAAATATTCTACAAGTATAAACCCTGTAATATACACTAAAACCAAACAAGCTTCGTGAAACATGATAAAACCTAGAATTAATTAAAAACATGTTTGTTATGTGCTTCCTCTTGTTCCACAAAGGAAGTTTGGGGATCTTGGTCCATGCCAACCATGTCCACATCTCTAGGAATTTGGTGAATAGAATCCTCTTTGATTTCCTCAACACTGGAGCCTATAGAAATTATGAAGTTGCATACGACTGATTAAGAAATCCTAGCCAAAATTAAAACTAGATGACGTAATATATTACACTCAACCTCTAAATTTTCAAATTTTCTCTTCTAATGTAGTAGAGTCTCCATTATTACTGTATGACCATTGTTATGATTTTTCTCCTAAGCATGAATTATACCTATAGTTGAGAAATTATAAGTCTTATTGTTTACCATGAACATTTTTCTTCGTAAGACACGACGGATGTACATAATCTCACACAAAGAACAAAACCTTAGATGGTTATGATTTTCCATGCATTCCAAGCTCCAAAGAGACCATTGAAATTGATACCAATTCCACTTTCTAAAATTGTTTGCTAGAACTAATAATCACTCAATTTCCAACACCATTTTGATACTAGAAAATACAAGGGAACAACTTATAACTAAAACATTATCCAAGCGACTAACCTCCATTGCTACCAAGGCTAAAAAGTGATACCTCCAGGTAAACACCAAACACAATTTGAGAAGAGGCACTTTCATCATGCGGTTAAGTTGATGGGTGCATCTTAGAAACCTACCACCTAGTTCAAACATGAAATGTTCGAGCTCCATTATCCCACCTACACCGAAATTCACAATAAAACCCAATTGAAAAGATCACTCCTCCATTAAAATTATTATGTGTGATGGTACAGGGGTTATGATATACTTTGGTTTCCATCATCCTATATTAAAGTTGACATGCCACTTAGCTTGGTTAGTGAATGTCATGCAAATTTATACTATTCATTCTAATGAAATTTTAAGGAATTGGGGAAAAGGATACCCCCCTTTTGAACTAAGGGTTCCACATTCCAAGTGAGAGGCCTCATTAGACAAATGGTAAACCTGTAAATTTTAATGTCTTAGAACATGAAAGTACTCTATAGATTCAAAGAACCTGGCGTCTTTTTGGATTCACAGGATGAGCCTTACTAGATTGTCATTGGATGAAGAAGAGAAATGCACAAGTCTTATGCTTATTGTTGAGTCTCCAATGATAATTAATTTCCTTATTCACCTTGACTCAAGATTATTAAGTCTTTGATAGACAGATAACACCTTAGCCTAGTTAGTGTAGCTCTACCTAGGCCTCTTTCAAAACTTTCTTCTTGTTTTCCATCATTATCTAGAATGATCCCTCTTACATCTACCAACCCCGGGTTGACTTTCGAGGCCTTGTCTAAGAAAATAATTGATTTCCTCTGAGAGGGATACCAACGAAATTCTCTTATTCCAAGCATATTTTCCAATTCACCCCTGATTAGGTTTTAAAATAATGCTTCTTGGATGTGAAACATCCCCCAACAATACATGTTTGAACCAATCCTTTTCCTCTTGCTCCAACATCAAGATATTGTGGCCTTTCACACCCTTAACTTAAATGATTCAATCAAAAGGCCATGATATTTGGAAGTAGTAACCAAAGGAGATATGTTGTCTTGTTGGAATATGGATCTATTGCTTGCAAGCCATATTTTCGAGTAAAGAAATTAAGGCATTTCCAGCCAAGATATTTATAGAATGGGCTCATTTAGGAATGTTCTAGCATATTTTTTAGACCAAGAGGTGAACATTCCATTCCAAGATCTAGGGAGAACCATTCTATGCTCAATTTCCTCAAATGTAAGATTCCATACCCGATTAGAGAAAGGGAAACCAAAGAAGAGATTATATTGAGTCTTATCCTTTGAAGTACACAAAGCCTTTGGATCCCATGATTTTGAAGGTTCTCTATTGTTAGTAATTTCCCATGTACCATAATCCAACATAAGATGTTGATTTTTTGTAGTCCATAACCACTCAAAATATGTTTACAAATCCTTGTTCAAGGAGGCAAAGTAAAATTCATAACATGAGATGTATACCCTAGCTTAACCACACACTCATTTCCATTGGGTCCCAAACATCTACCATTTGATATGGATTTATTCACTAGTGCAAAACCTACAGAAGAGAGAGAAGTGCATTCAACTGGGGATAAGATGGATCTGGGGAGAAAGTGGCTTATGTCCTATCCATCACTCATCAAGTTGCTCATCATAAAGTGACAACTCATATATAGTTTTGATTCCTTGTGATTCATCCATTCTCTTAGCCCTGAAAGCTCTTGGAAATGCTTGAGTATCTCTCAATTATACAATGATTATTGCAAGAGCCTATGTAAATATTCAATATGATTAGCTAAACAAACATAAACTCACTTTAACAATGAAAATAAATGAATCCTACAAATATATAACACATAACCCATAAAATATCCAATTCCTTGTTGATACGATTCTTTGAATTTATTAATCCTTAATAAAATAAGCATTTGAGCTTGGGAATTCTAGAATTTTGGAAATGATTTGGAGTTGGTGGGAACTTTTGTTCTAGCCATAGATAATATTTTTCTGTTGTTTACTATACCCCTAGAACCATTGATAAATCAATCCAACACACTTTTGAATCATTAATATATTATGGAAGATGCTCCCCCCATAAGAAGAGTATCGTCGACAAACTAGGAATGGTTAATTTTGATTCTTGTAATACTAATTCCTCGAAGACGGCTTGATATTGTTTCATATTCTAGTCTTCGACTTAATGAATCCACCATGGTTATATAAATTAGGGGAGAGGGGAATTGTTTTCTTAGTTATATTTTTCTCTTGAAAAATGTTGTAGGTCTTCCATTCATTGAAGGAGAAATCCAAGGAGAGCTTATATAAGATCTCACCCATAAAACAAAGCATTCATCAAAACCAAATTTGCAATGAAATTCAAATAGAAAAGAGTGCCTTACC
>ML802699.1:107914-157971 GCA_009831015.1 Picea engelmannii | reverse complement strand
AAGGAATTATCGTTCAAAATTCGTTTCTTACAGCAAAATCAAAAGAAACAGAATTCAAACTGCTCCTAGCCCCTTCGAACAAATAATCTTTAACCTGACGAAAAAGCTCGAAAGAAAAGCAAAATTAGGGGAAACTTAGCTTAAATTGTTAGAACTCTGCCCTCGATTACTTCAAATTTGAAGCAAGATGAACGAAATCGGTCTCAACGTTAAAAGTCCATACATTTAAAGGTCGACTTTCGGCTGTAACGTAAGGAGGACTTGACCGCAGAACCAGCAGAATCTGAAGCCATCTTGAAACCCTATGCACACTCTTTAGAAATGCTTTGCAGTATCCGTGTTGAGAACAAAGCCTTGCGTGGAAAGATATGGGAAAATAAATTTATTCTTTTTCTTCGATATTGTGCTTTCTTCCCGCCTTCGACTCCCACGGACACGCCAATGCTTCGCTGAAGCAGTCTCGATCAGAGAGCCTCGTCAACTTCGCCGAATCTCGGCCGTCCACGTTCTCTGCACACTTCATGCCTTGAATATTATATTATTTTTCGTCTGTCTTTTCTGCGATGCGCATTAAGGGAATATGATAACAACCAGTTTAATCTCAACTAGTTTGGCGATTCGATTTGATTGTCGTGGAGTATGGTTTCCAGCTTTCCATAGGTTCTTGCGCAGACGGAAAGAAATATACCGCCGCGTGCGTGTGTTTTGAGGTTTAGTTTCTCGAGGGTGGCGTCAGAGTGTAGGTTGGTAGAATCTCGCGCTCGTTGTGATTCCAAACTTTGCCAAGACAATGTCAGTGATCCGACGGGTGCCGTTAATCGATATGAGACCAAAAAAAAATCTGGCTTGGCGAGGCGTAAGCGTCAATGAGCACATGGAATTTATGAAAAACGCCAATGGTTGCTTTTAGATATATTTTGGACGCGTGGAGGATAAGTAGTCCCAACGAGTGAAGCACTTCCGTTGTGATTTATTCGTAAATTTATGAGACCTAGGGTTTCATTTAATGGTAAATTTAAAAGACTTTGGGTTTTGTTTTGATTTGAGTGTTTTATCTTTACAATTTTAATTCGTTAAAATTTGGACATTTTTTTTTTTGGTTGAGGTTGTGAAGTTATATTTTCTCATTATTGATGGGAATTTTGTTTCGGAAATTTTGGTAAAATTTTAAAATGATTAAGATTTTCATAATTTCAAAAAAAAATAGCATAACAAGACATAACTTTACCTAGTTAAAAATGAACATAACAAGGCATAACTTTATCTAGTTAAAAAAATGTATTGCCATGAAAAGTACTTTTTCTACTTATCAACTCACTCCTCTACAATTTGTTGGGTTTGATTTTTAGTGTTTTGGTTTTTTATCTCCACAAAACTTTCTTCCTCTTTATCAATAGTCTTTTTCCACTTGTTTGAAAAAATCATTGGCCCCTTATTCTCTTCTCACTCTTAAAATGAACACCATCAGTGATTGCAGCGGTGTTCAAGGAAATCGTCGACCACCAGTGATCCTCTCACGTTTACGTTCATCACTCTACCAAATTGCTCCATGCCATACTCTACCACACTCTAAAAATGAATGTCATCACCAATTCCAGAATTGTTATGTATGGTATCAATTTGGTTGTGTTTCTCGATTGCCAAATCCACTACAACATTGATTCTTTGTTGACATCATAGTGCATATATGTCACCAAAGGACAAAGGGACTCAACGAGATTGTTACCAGGTTCGTCAAGTTCTACAATTATGACTTTTGGCTCTGTGCTTTGTGAAGAATTGAACTATTGCAGATTTTTTGTTGGAAGTTATAGTTCCACTTGATAGATTTTGGCAAAGATTTTGTTGGAAGACATAGTTCCACTTGATTGATGGGAACTTTGACCATGGAACTTTGTCTTCAAAGATGTTGGTTCAATCTAAGATGACCCAAATTGCCAAAATTTCAAAAAAACAAGCATAATGGGGCGGAGCTTTACATCACAAAAAAAGGACTTGCTAGAGAATTTGAGTTTGTCCACTTATTAACTCGCTTATTTGCATTTTTTTGGGTTTGATTTTCAATGTTTTGGTTTTTGCATCTCTACAAAACTTTTGTCATCCTTATCAACGGTCTTTTTTCCACTTATATGAGGGAACCACTGGCCCCTTGTCTCACATTTACATTCATTACTCGACTAAATTGCTCTATGATGTACTATGCCCCACTCTTAAAATCAACACCAACGTTGTTTGAGGAAACCGTTGACCCCCTATTCTCATCTTACAGTTACATTCATCACTCTATCAAATCACTCCATGTCATAGTCTACAGTGCTCTTAATATGGATGCATTTCTCGATTCCAGCGTTGTTAGAAAATATTTCTCAATGGCAAATTCACTACAGTGTTGATTCTAGTCTCACATCACAATGCACGTAAGTTGCAAGAGGAGAAAGGGATTTGGCAAGCCCATTGCCAGTATCCTTTGCAAGGTTTGCAATTATGAATTTATGTAATACCTCAGTTTTGATCCTCGGATTAGCAATATATATTTGTGTATACGATGAATGGTCAAGGGCCGAGCAATGTAAAATGTTAATTAAAAATACATCACTGGTTGCAAACGGAGAAAGACAAAACATGGGGGGCTATGATTCCAAGAGAGAGGAATGAAAGGGGGCTTAAGGGCTCAAGGGGGACTAAAGTAAATAATAATATTTTATTATTAGCCCAAAGCCTCTATTTCATTTTATCCTAAGTCCTTGTTTTATGTTTTCCTAAGCTCTATGACTTTGGGATTAATTGCCAAAGTGGTGAGTTGTAGACATGCAAATATAATCCTTAACTTTGGTTGATGTGGGGATCTTTTTGCCACTCGTTCTTAACTAAGGTTGCTTGAGAGCCTAGGTTGTAGAACCATGATTTGTAATAGAATGAGCATGGTTGTTATGAATTCCATGTGGAAATTGTGCCCATGTGCATGAGGAAAAATGTTGTCATTGAGAAAACTATGTTACAACTGAGAATTCCTGGAGTCCCTAACAAAAATATTTCCTGGCCAACCTGTGTTGGAGCCCTAGAGGGAAGTGAGATAACCCAAGAAATTGTGTGGCAAAGAAGGGGGTCCCATTCCTTAGGTTGTGCAAGTTGAGGGGAAAGAGAGCTAGTGAAATTGAATTGCTATAGAAGCTATCATACTGTGATTTGTTGGGAAATTGGGTTGTGTGTGAGGACTAAATCCAACCATAGGATAAATTCATCCTTGTGGACTCGTAGCCTTAGCTCCAGGATGGCCCTATTCCAGAAAGAGTACGAGCAACGAAGAGACTATGGTTGGGTGGAACATCCTTCGCATGCAGTGAGTTGGTGTTAATTTTTGAAATATAAGTGTTTATGGATTATTCATGTTTATGATGAATTTAATGAAGTTTATGTTCTTCTACAATGGTTGTTCTATTTACATAGTAGGTTTGCATCTATAATAGTGAATTTTTAATTATTATCTCATAATCATGCTTGTTGTGTTGTGTGCATTCATAGATTCATAGTAAGGAAAGAGAATATTGATATCAAGATACATAAGTGAAAAAATTGTGAAGTTCAAAGGTACCCTATATCCTCAATGGTGGACAAAGGGTACTAGGTACATTACAAAGTGGTACCAAAGATAAGTTTATAGCACTAGGGTTTTGTGGGCTAGAAACTCTTGCGGAGGAAGAGGTTATAGGTCGCTTGTGAAGTGTTTAACAAAATCTCCAATCAAAGATTGGAAAGAATGCATTGTGCAAACAAAGCGTTTGACATAATTCCTTGAGGGTATAATTGGGGAAAATTTGACATTTGGAGAAAAATCCCCAATTCTAGATGAAATTCATAGGTTAGTGGGCACAACAACGTTAAAATTGATTGGTACAAGGGTCGAATTCAATGAGGGAAGCCAAGCCTAGGAAAAAAATTCATGGTGGTTCGTGGAGGAAATTGAAAAATATTGAAATTATGAAATTGACAAAAAAATTCCAATTCTGGACATATAATAGAAAATATGGCGTGGATGGGTAGGATGACATGGAGGTGCCAGGTGGTGTTGCGTGGAGTCAGGATGCACGAATGATAACCACGAGGCAAGGCCCACGGTGGTGAGTGGTATTCCAAAGTGATTTTGGAGCACTAAAAGTGATATACCCAAAAACATTTTTATATTGTTCTGAAATTTTGTGGGGGACATGTGTCATCCCAAGATTCAATTCAAAGGCAAGTCTTCTTGTTATCCGTCAAGCATTTTCCACCCTTAAATGAATCTGGATCGTCAATTGTGAAGCCTATTCGTCGTTGGATATTTCAAGATGCAAGGAATCTGATATAGGTCGGGCATCTTCCACTCTGAAATAGATCTGGATCATTGAATGACAATCAATATCCACCATTGGATATTTTCGGATGAAAAGACTCATTATGGATCGAGCACTTCTAGCTAAAAAATCAATCTTGATCGTCAAATCAGATCCAATGACGGTTGTTAGATATTTTAGAGTGCAAGAAAGTTATTAGCCTCCAATCACTTCCATTCCTAAATTGAGATCTCCACCGTCATATCTCAGCTTGTCAAATCAACCAAGGAGAGCATGCCACGTGGAGGAGGTAGGGGAAAAGAGGGACCCTCTCTCTCATCCATGGCTAGGATTGTGCCAAGTGGCAAAAAAATACAAAGGGGTGTAGGTGGCCCACGAATTTGATGAAGTAGAGAGGGAAAAGTAAAGAGGGGCCATGAAGCACTGACATGGCAAGTTAGGACGTAAGGAAGGTGACATGGCAGATGTGGATGATGACATGTAGGCCCTAACTGCCACATCAACAGACACGTGTCATGCCACATTGGCAAGATAAAGTTAAGTTTAAAAAAATTGGAGCCAAAATCTTATTTTAGCCATAACAAGAGAATATTAAGTCTTAACCAGGTGAAATTTTAGCAGTAGGTCCACATTGAGGAGGACCATAAAAGTGTCAGTGAGGGACGTTGGCTCATTTTTCTCTAGTTTTCGACAAAATGAATATTAGTGGTTTTTGAAGAACAAGGTGGTACTCATCAATAGAGGCCCTGTTGACGGTGAAATTTGGATAATGAGTAATAGGAGCAGACATGATGAAACCTAGTCAATCATTTGGCCAAATTCCAAAAGGTTTGGAGTGGATATGCAGAAACATGCCAAAATCCATTATCCTGGGAGACTTTTAAGGGATTTTTGGGATCTTCAGAGGAGGAAAAGGGACCCCAAATCACCAAACTAGAAAACATTTCCTACTTGACATTTTACATACTCATTAATACAGAAAAATTGTCTTACTAAATATTTCTTATTTTGCTCCATTTGGAAGATAACAGTTTTAGCTAAAAATTCCAAGTCTGGAGAAAATGCAAGAGGGATGAAGTTAACAATTCAAAATTGTTGCAGAAAGTGATAGGAGCATCAGATCACAAATATGAAGGTTGTTTTGTGTTCACAATAATGAATATTGTATGTGTCTAACATAAAAAAATTATTGTTTCTCCATAGATTTCTTCTACAGGTAGCAGGTGTTGGCCTTTGAGCTTAATTGTACGAGTGAGACAAGTGCAAAAAAGGGGCAAAAATGTTGATTTCAGAGAGCCATAAATTTCATCTCGGAACTCATATTAAGGCATGAGTATAATTTAGAGGAGAATAAGTACTAATTATCATAATCAGGTAAATGCTTCAAGATTCTTCATAAACTAGGAAGAATAAGGACCTGTAGCCTTAATTGGTAAAATTTTGACAATGTGCATAGTTTCCAAAATCTAAAAGAAAATGATGTAGATTTGCAAATAAAGTGTATCTAACAATTTTATTTGTATAAAGACTTCTTGCAGAATATGTGTTACAACTAGAACAAATAAGGTTCATAGTTGAAGAGTAGCATAAAGGAGGAGAAGACATGGAAGATGCATAAGGATCTTATAGTCGTGGAGAAGAGGTCAAGGGCCTAAATATTAGTATGGAAAATTAAGACACACAGTCTAATAGACATAGAGACAACATAGAGCCATTGGAGTTGGTAAAAACTATGAGGAGTTTGAAGATGGAGGTGCAGAGTTATAGGGTTGATAATGAAAGGTTGTTAAAATCCTAGGAAGAACAAAATCAGATAAACACTTAGTTGCTACAGAGTTTAAACCAGTTGTAGAGGTAAATAAATATTGGATCGGGTTCAAGACATGAGGAAGAAGGAATACCTCATGCAAGGAGGGATATTTATAGAAGATCTAAGAACTCAATAAGTGCTACCAGAACTCAAGGCATCATTACTCACCCACTCATTCAACCAAGAAGTCATATACATCTGAAGAATCCAAGAGCAGCCCAAAAGTATTCCCAATTAGACATCAAAGAATAAGACATGAAAAAAAAACAATGTGTAAGGAGATCTTAGGAAGATTAACCCACCAACTTTTGATGGTGAAAACAAAAGGGGAGATGATGTTGAAGCTTGAGTGCTAAGGATAAGAAAGTATTTTCAGTTGCATAACTACTCATCCAATCTAGAAGCCAAGATTGCCATATACCATTTACAAGGAAAGGCTTCTATGTCGCAGGATCAACTAAAGAAAGTTAAGCACAACAATGAGAAAAGGATTTCTTGGAAGCAGTTGAATAAATATTTATAGCGGCTATACCTTTCAGATCACTACTAAGACAAGAAGATGCAGGAGTTATTTAAACTCAAGTTGGGGAATATGACCATGTAGGAATAAGAGAAGAAGTTTTTGGAGCTACCAATATATATGCGATTTATTAAGGAAGAAAAGGTGAAGATACAAAAGTTCTTAAGTGGACTGCCATCATTTTATAAAGATAATATCCAGTTCGATGAACCTAAAACTCCAGAAGAGACAATTAGAAAGGAAAATTACCTATATGATTAGAACAAACAGAAAGCAACTTTCCAGAAGTCTTGGAAAGATAAGAAGAAGGAAAATTTGGATCAGAGGAAGAAGGGATTCAAGCCTCCTTTCTTCGAGAGTGGTTTTGATACATATCAACAAATCCATCTAGCTTAGAGTGGATCCAAGGTGACAGAGTCCTTGGGATAAAGGACAAGGAAACACCTAATCAAATGTTAGGGATGTGAAGGAGATCACTTGTACATATATTTTCCTCATAAGGGAGATATAATGAGGACTATGCACAACGTGCAAGAGGCAACTATAATGGAAGATGTGAGCAGAAACATTCCAAAAATATATGTAGCCTTGGAGAATCAACAAGCATACCATCAATCAAACATGATTGGGGTTGAAGTTAATATTGCAAATCATTCTATTGCCATTTTGATTTATTTAGGAGTAAGTCATAGTTACATTGCGCCTAATTTAGTTAAAAATTTTCATTTGAAGAGAAGTAAGCATGAGAAATCATGGATGGTTCAACTAGCTACATAGACTAAAAGGAAGATTAATGAGATTGTTAAATGTTGTCCAATAGATATGAATGGTGTCAACATTATTGCGGATCTAAACATCATACCACTTGGTTCATAAGATGCCCTCATTGGGATGGGTTGGTTAGATATGAATCATGTTGTTCAAGAATGTCATAATAAGACTTCTACTTGTATTGATGAAGAAGGAAAGAAGAGAACAATAAAAGGAATCCCAAGACCCATTTCTCTCAAGGAGATTTCATCCTTACAACTAAAGAGATGTTTCATGAAAGGGTTTAAATTGTATGTATCTCATGTGGAAGATCCAGCTAAGTGCATAAGTCCAGGTCTTGAAGGCTTTCAAGTAATGCAAGAATTTGCATATGTGTTTGAAGAAATATTGGGTTTACCACCAAAGAGAGATATAGATATATCTATTGATTTAATGCCTAGAGTTGCACTAGTGTCCAAGATTCCATGCAGAATGAGCACACCAGAATTGAAGGAGTTACAAATGCAGTTAGAAGAATTGTTAAAGAAGGGGTACATAGGCCCAAGTGTCTCACCTTGGGGAGCATGAGTACTCTTTGTGAAGAAGAAATATGGAACTTTGAGGATGTGCATTGACTTTAGATAGTTGAACAAAGTCACCATGAGGAATAAATACCCTCTACCCAAAATTGATGACTTGTTTGATCAACTAAGAGGAACAAATATCTTCTCAAAGATAGATATGATGTTAGGTTACCATCAAGTAAGGACCAAGGATGAAGACACTAGCAATAGTGATTTCATAACCAAGTATGGTAGTGGTGCCATTTGGGCTAGCAAATGCACCAACTACCATCATGTGTTTAATGAATGTTATATTTAGAAATTACCTGGATACGTTTGTAATTATGTTCTTAGATGACATTCTTATTTATTCTAGGTCAGAGGAAGAGCATGAACAACACTTGAGATTGGTACTACAGGTGTTAAGAGAGCATCAATTGTATGTTAAGTTGAGCAAGTGTTCTTTTTATTACAAACAAATTCATTATTTAGGGTACATAATTTCAAAGGAAGGGATAAAAGTGGATCCAAAGAAAATTAAAGCTATTAGAGGATGGTCAACACTAAATAATACAACCAAGTTAAGGTCATTCATGGGGCTTGTTGGATACTACAATAGATTCATAGAAGGTTTCTCTAGGATTGCTCATCCCATTACATCTTTGCAAAAGAAAGGAATTAAGTTTGAATGGACACCAAAGTGTGAAGAAAGCTTCCAATTATTGAAGGAATTTCTTACTAGTGTACCCATTCCAAAGATTGTTGATCCAAATGAAGATTTTGTAGCGTGTACAGATGCATGTAAAGAGGGAATTGGTGGAGTCCTTACTTAGAATGGACATATGATTTGTTATGAGTTCGGAAAGCTTATGGAGCATGAGAGGAATTATGCCACACATGACTTGGTGTTTCCATAGTGCATGCATTAAAAATGTGGGGGCATTACTTAACGGGAAAAAAAATTGAGTTAAGGATAGACCACAATGGTCTAAAATATTTGTTTGAACAAAACTTTAAATGCTTCGCAAACAGGATATTAAACACATCGAAGGAAAAGAGAACAAGGTTGTTGATGCATTGAACAAAAGAATACATTCAATGAATGTGACAACCATAAGCATGTGCAAATCAAATTTAAAGAAAATGATTTTAGTGTTGGGTATGTGTTATATTCTTTGCACGACTACGCGCAAAGAATATAATTGATCCAGGGGATCAAAATATGCTCAAAAATCAAAGTGCTCGAAATTGCTTCAAAACGGACTCATGCGTAGGTCTCGTCCTCACGATCCCAACACAACTTGAATGGGTTAAAACGAACATCATTGTTATCAGACAAATTGGTAAGTGCAGACACAAACTGATCTCCCTAGCTTCACTACGAAACTAGAACAAAACAATACAGTACACTACTCTTTCCTTAGATTTCAATTATCAAATGAGAAATGGATCTAGAACATACCTTTTAAATATCGAAGATCCGACTTCGCCAATGCAATCCAAGCTCTGTCACGAGGCCTATGGAGAAATATCTGCAAAAGAACACAAGCCAATGAAGACAAGAATAACAGAGCCTACTTGATATGAAACTATGTATGTGATCAAGGAATCATACAATATGGACAAATAAGATTCATATAGGAAAGAAAAGTGCATCTGTATTAAATAATAGAAAGAGAAATTACAACCAAAGCCTTGACGTCGTAAGGTCCCTTCCAACTGTCCCTTGTTTCCCACACACTTATGCTCCAAGAATTCTGAGACTATAGATATGAAATTCACTCACAATCTATCTTGACAAGGAAAAACTAAAAACCACTCTAACCAAGCTAACAATCCCAAGCCAAATTCTCAATCTCAAGCTCTAGCCAACTTTCTCCAAGAGAGCTCCTCTCCTTTTATAAGCTGAAGAGGATAAGGTGAGGAGGTTAGGATGATCCCACTAAATCAGAAAAGTGAGTAAGATCCAAACAGATCGGAGGCCACCTCACCATAGAAGCTTCTCCTTATATAAGCATCAAGAAGATGCTCATTTTCCCTACGTATGAAAATCGTTGCACCCCTAGAACTGAGCAAAGTGTGACGACATCGCAGGCCAAGTTTAGTGCAACATGTGATGATCCGGGATCGTCACACCCCTATAACTGGGTAGGGTGTGACGATCCTCCTTAATAGGGTTTTTACAAAGGAAAAGACAATTTTTTCTCTCGAGCAAAGTTCTTCTCCCTTCTTTCTTCAGGAATTCAGACCACTGATCCTTTTAAAGACAAAGGATAGGCTTACATCATTAACAGTCATAAGGGTGATGAAAATAATGTGTAACAGAGAGCCCCCCAAAGTATGAAGTTAGAAGAGAGTGATAGCTAAAATACTTTGTCGAGTGTGTGTAGGGAACAAGGAACATGTCGGTCGGAAACCTACCAACAAACAAGGAAATACAGTACAATAATACATCGTCACTGAGTTAGGCATTCCCATACTCAGAATATAAATGACTCAGTGCATAAATGCTGACATGCGAAGATCCATGTCAAGTAAGATAGGTCATGGCCACCAAACATACATTGTGGATCCATGCCAATATGACTCAAATCGGAACATAGCCACCAAAAATACATTGTGGATCTATGTGTTAAAGACTCAAATTTGAACATAGCCACGAGACATACACTGTGGATGTATGCAACAATGCAATCAGAATATACTCCAACGCAACCTGAATCTGTTAGAAAAGATTCAGGGTCTTCATATCCACCACTTTATAGAACGAATCTAACCATGTGAATACATGTGTTGAAGTCGAACATGGTAGAAACCACTTGATTATCAATCATTAATGAATATTGTTAACAAGTGCGAGTTAAATCACCATTAATGTCAATGAATCCCAAGGTACACTAGTACAATCCAACAAATGTGAATCAATGAGCTGAGGTCAAACACTCGACGGAATCTTTCGATCAGAGGTCAATAATGAAAACCCATTGTCGAAAGCAAGGAAACATGCCATTGAGGCATGCAAGTTCCAATGTACCAATTAGTTTCTAAGTCTAATTCTTGGATAATGAGTTGAAGTCGACAGGAAAAGACTCGTCACATGAGAGACTTAATGTATCCCCCATCAATGACATGAAACGGGTAAAACGATTTGAGGTAGATTAGAGTAACAACTGATTCAAGACTAACTCGGGGATGGCTGATCCAATAGAAGACTTAAGGACTACAGAAATGGTCAACGCAATAGAAGGCTTTCATGGTTGAACTTCTCTTTGAACATATTGACGACGCAACAACTATATTGGAAACACTGACTTAACAACAGGGATCACAGACCAAAATGTAATCTTATAAAAGAGTACGATCAAGAGACAAGCAGATTTTCCAACCTAGACACTAAGCGAGTGAAAGGGTGTTATGTTCAAAAGCGACTCTTTCATAGAATACAGGTTTAGATACATTTCTTTCCCAATTTTCCCCCCACCATTTTTGGCAAGTACCTCTTTATTTTTACACAAGCTTGAGAAGGATAACATATGCTTAAACTGTAAGCTCATCCTTCAGAGTATATTTAACGAACCCTAGGAAGGAGTGGTTCAGTCCCATATGGGCCTTTCGAAGTTTATTTAATGAGTCCAAAGAGAGAAAACTCGGGGGTTTTTCAATTTTAGAGAGTCTGAAAAACACTTAAAGAGGACTCCACTAGTTATTTTTTCGTAAGTTAATCTGACGAGACCGAAAAAGTGATAACCTACCGCTCATCAGACGTTTTCTTTAAATACTTTAATGAGCGTGAAAAGAACAAGATCGCTCGACAATCTTTTCATGTTTAGGGAGTTCGAAAAGAGCTTAAAGGGAACTCCAGGGGGTTCCTTTTTCGTATAAGTAGTCTAATGAGACCGAAAAAGAGATAAACTACCGCTCAACAGACGTTTTCTTCAAATACTTTAACGAGCGTGAAAAGAACAAGATCGCTCGACAATATTTTCATGTTTAAAGAGTCTGAAAAGAGATTAAAGGGAACTCTAGGGGCTTCCTTTTTTGTATAAGTAGTCTGATGAGACAGAAAAAGAGATAAACTACCGCTCAACAGACGTTTTCTTCAAATACTTTAACGAGCATGAAAAGAACAAGATCGCTCGACAATCTTTTCATGTTTAGAGAGTCTGAAAAGAGCTTAAAGGGAACTCCAGGGGCTTCCTTTTTCATACAACCTTTACGAGTCCAAAAAAATGATAAAAGTTTACTCGGTTACATTCTCAAGTATTTACGAGCATGAGAAAGAACAAAGACTGATCTTAGGATTGTTTTCATTTTTATGCAAGCTTAAAACAAAACAAAAATGTGTTTGGGATAGATTTCATTTTTACACAAGCTTAAAACTAGCCAAAACTATGCTTGGATCTGGTTTCATTTTTACACAAGCTTGACCCAGAGAAAACTATGCTCGAGACTTCGCAATGCATAAACCAGGGATGGTTGGTACTTAGCCCCCATCTTAAGAAGCTAGTGGCTCTAACTTCAGCATGAAGTCCAGAGGCTGAAAGCATTGCCCCCCAAGCTTCGGTTCATCCAACAACATAGGAGGATGAAAAGAAGCTTCAAATACTATACAAAACGAAGTACTTGGTTCAATCAAAGAGGCGAAAATCTATTTCATTTTTTAACGAGCTTGACACATGAACAAGAACTATGCTCGAGAATCCAGGTTCAATCCCTAGACCTTTGTTTCATTTTTTAATGAGCTTGACACAGAAACAGGAACTATGCTCATAACCTCAGTTTCATTTTTAACGAGGTTGCCACAGAGAAGCGAAACTATCCTCGTAAGCTCTATTTCATTTTTTATCGAGGTTGCTACAGAGACACGAAAATTATCCTCACAGCTGGTTTCATTTTTTAACGAGCTTGAAATCAAAAAACCATGCTCAAAGCTGGTTTCATTTTTTAATGAGATTGAAATCATAAAACCATGCTCAAAGTTGGTTTCATTTTTCAATGAGCTTGAAATCATAAAACCATGCTCATGAGCTCTATTTGATTTTTTAACGAGGTTGCTACAGAGATGCGAAAACTATCCTCACGACCTTTGTTTCATTTTTTAACGAGGTTGCCACAGAGACGCAAAACTATCCTCACAACTGGTTTCATTTTTTAACGAGCTTGAAATTAGAAAACCATGCTCAAGGCTCTCTTCTTGATCGTGGCTTCCAAGAGGACAATGCTCTAGAATGACACCATGTCAAGGGACAAAACTCGGTCATGGCCTCCAAGAGATCTTCACGCAATGGAAGAAACACACTCTGGAAGGAATACATGTCGAGGGTCGCGATAGGGGTAAGGAGATCTAGCTCCAATAGCCCTACCGAAGAGATGACCATGTCAACTACCGGATCCAAGTCATAAGAGATTGAGCTTACAGTGAGAGGCTCATCTTTATCGGCAGCTGAAATCATGGGAGACAACGCCACATAATTGACTTGTGGCAGGGGTGATACCAACTGCATATAAGAACCATTCAGGGAGGTCATTGGACTGACAGTCAAGTCAGGACCATGAAACGAAAGTTGATCAATAGTCACAATTCTTCCATCGTGAGGGAAATATATCACATGAAAAAGATTGGACACGATAGCTTTCATGGCATAAACATAATCTTGCCCAAGGAGTAAATCAAAATCCAAGGGGTCTTGGACTACCATAACATCAAGAAAGATAGTTTTCCCTTCCAAAGTTACAGGAAACTGAGGAAGGACCCCTAAAGGGTGACTGGTTCTTCTGTTAAAAGATAACAGAGTCTGTGTAATTGACGCAAGTTGAGGATAACCCAAAGCTTGCCAAGCAATGGAGGACAAAATACTAACGGACAAACCTTCGTCTATAAGCGTCTGAGGAACGTCCCGACCACAAAATAGTACGGTAATCTTAAAAGGAATGTGAGAGGGAAGATGAGGTCCATTTAGCGCATCCCAATAAAAAAGGATGGCCTCATTACTTGGAGGGGGTTCCATGGGAGAAGGAGGAATGCCCCCTGGCAGGGTAGAATCTGTATCAACGAGTAAAACGTGAGCAACATCAGGTTTGCTCTCTAGAGGGAGAGTAGGATTGACTGATAATGACATCAAATCGACCACTTGAGTTGCATTCTCCAAGGGGAGAATGGGGTCGACGACTAGAAATGGATCGACCGCTTGGGTTTCACTCTCCAATGGGAGAGTGGGATCGACTGAGGATGGGACTGGATCGACCACTTTGTCAACTGGTGCAACTAAGGATGTGACCAAATTGATTACATGATCAACCAGACTGACCGACGTAGGGACCAAATTGATCATTCCATCAACTACAAGTGGGTCGAGAGTAAGCTTGCGATAAGCAACTAGAAGTTGAGGCTGGGAATCAGTCATGTCTTCCAGTAATTTCGAGGCTTCGTCCATACGAGGGAAAAGGTGAGTTTGATGACTCTCTCCACATAACATACACGGGAACTTGACTCTACTTTTCTTCTTCCCAACGGTATCTTGTCTAGTTGACGGGAGGTCATCAACATGTTGTTCAGAGGCTGATGACATGGGCTGGCGAGGGTGTGTAGACCATGCTTCTTATAACCTTGGATAGACCAGGGCAATTCTTAAGAAGATGGCTTCCCTTACAAAGCATGCAAGGGTACTCGGGCTTATGTGTTGTTTGGGTGATCTTGGCATCATCAACACTCCCAACACAATTAACAGTAACAGGTTGCTTTCCAACATGTCCGGCAATGGTTGGAAGTTTGGACCCTTGATTATTTTTCTTCTTCTTATTCTTCCTTTTATTCTTCTTCTTAGCCACCGGGTTACTAGATTCAAAGCTTTCACTCGATGAAGAATATGAAATAGAAGAAGACCTTGCAAGTGGAGAAGGTGAAGAAGACCTTACTGGTGAAGAAGGTGAATGATCAACATGAGGTTGATGCTCTTGGGGGAAAGTGCTTACAACATAAGCACTCGTTGCATTCAGGATTAACTGAGTGGAAAACAACCATACCAGTAATCCAATTGTGAGACCTGGAAGGCTCAAAGTAGAGATGTGAGGAGGACCAATGTTTCCGTAAGAAGAAAAAATAAAAGGTTCCCCTGGCAAAGGGGTTCCCTCATTAGTCATTCTGGGAACTGACTCCATCAAATAAAGATCCAACCTAGAGTCTTCTAGGGAAAACAAACAACATATGCTAAAAATCTCAGAAGCAAATAAGCAAACAAGAAAACAAAAACTTCTTACAATGAACAAACTAGTTGGTTATGAAATCCAACATCGCGAGGACAATGTAAGAAGGGGTTGAGATAGAGCGGGTGGAAAAGTTACGTTGACGACCTACTTAACAGACTTACACCCTGGTGCAAGCTCCCACACATAATCGTGGGTACACCCTCCAAGGAGCCCGAGTGAGTTTGGCCAACGTCGATTCCAGGTACCGTGAAGACTTGCCCCTCCACAATCACCTCGTGTAAAGACCCTAAAGACATAGGCCACTAAGGTTACCAATTACCACAATGATGCTAGGGGAAATAGTCGACAGTCTGATCCACGTGCAAAGGCAGGGTATCTAAGCCCAAAATCAACTCGAGAAGGTCCCCACAGGATTTTCTTCCCAAGTGATCCCCAATAATACGCGCAATCTCTACACTAAGACCAACAAAGCAGGGTGAGTAACTCTGCCAGTCCTAATGCGACCTCGTGATTGACCCTTGTGTTAGAAGGGCTTCCCAGGACAAAATGTAGTAAGTGGATTTGACCGTTCCCTAACTCAAGATTCTATGTTTGTTTCCAGCTTTGGAAAGTTATCTTTCACACCTATTCCAAATCCCTACACTCTAATCTAATGTAGGTTTGCTACCAAAAAATACAAAAATGTCTAATCAATTTTTATAAGTGCTTTATTTTAAGGTTGTTGTTTACTCAAGAGGAAAATGGCGTGGACTAAATGATGTTTCGACTGACTCTAAACAATGCAAAGAATTGAGAATGCAAATATTTCACTTCGATGAAAGCTATATTATGAGAAGGAGAAAACATTTATCATTCCCAGATGCACAATGTCCCAAGATATACTAAACTCATCAATATCAAGATTCTCAAGAAATGAGCTAAAGCGACTGTACACCAATACACGATTCATGGCCAATTGTTTTTAAGAATTCAAGACCAAAAAATGTCAAAAACCATGCAATTTCACTACTTCAAATGCAAATATGCCCCCAATCTAATGCAAGCAAGAAACTAAAAATTTTGTTTCAAAGATAGCTAAAAGCAGATTCAAAGCTGTCAAGTAAACTGTAATTAGACTAAACAAATCACCCCAAAACCATATCTAAGATCTGGGCAAGAAAAACCATCAAAAATAAAAAAAATTCACAGTCGTCGCAAGTTGCAGACTAACACAGAGCGATGATCCTTGATCGACGCAGGCTAGAGAACAAATACAGTGTGATGATGTCACACTATGTCAAATAGGTAGGGTGCGTCGATCCTAGATCGTCGCATTGTCTCTCAAAGTAGGGTGCGACGATCAAAAGAAAAATGAAAAAATAAAAAGCAAGAAATTTTTTCCGGTGAATTTTAACAGGCAGAGAGTCAAGCTGGATCTCCCAGTGAATCAAAAAATAGAACCTAAGCAATCAAAGAAAGAAAGCAAGACAAACTAGGAAAACAGTCTGTTCCCCAGTATGGTCGCCAATTTTGTTATCGAGCCAATTGTTAAGTGCGGACACAAATCAATCCCCCTAGCTTCACTACGAAACTATAACAAAACAAGACAATACACTACTCTTTCTTTAGATTTCAATTATCAAATGAGAAATGGATCTAGAAAATACCCTTTAAATATCGAAGATCCGTCTTCATCAATGCAATCCAAGCTCCGTCGTAAGGCTTATGGAGAAATATCTACAAAGGAACACAAGCCAACGAAGACAAGAATAACATAGCCTACTTGATATGAAACTATGTATGTGATCAAGGAATCATACAATATGGACAAATAAGATTCATATAGGAAAGAAAAGTGCATCTATATTAAATAATAGAAAGAGAGATTACAACCAAATCCTTGATGTCGTAAGGTCCCTTCCAACTGTCCCTCGTTTCCCACACACTTATGCTCCAAGAATTCTGAGACTATAGATCTGAAAGTCACTCACAATCTATCTTGACAAGGCAAAACTAAAAACCACTCTAACTAAGCTAACAATCCCAAGCCAAATTCCAAATCTCAAGCTCTAGCCAACTTTCTCCATGAGAGATCCTCTCCTTTTATACGCTGAAGAGGAGAATGTGAGGAGGTTAGGATGATCCCACTAAATCAGAAAAGCGAGTAAGATCCAAACCGATCGAAGGCCACCTCACCACATAAGCTTCTCCTTCTAGAAGCATCGAGAAGATGCTCGTTTTCCCCACGTACGAAAATCGTTGCACCCCTAGAACTGAGCAAAGTGCGACGACATCACAGGCTAAGTTTAGTGCAGCATGCAACGACATCACAGGCTAAGTTTAGTGCAGCATGCGACGATCCAGGATCGTCGCACCCCTATAACTGGGCAGGGTGCGACGATCCTCCTTAATAGGGTTTTTACAAAGGAAAAGTTCTTCTCTCTTCTTTCTTTGGGAATTCAGACCACTGATCCTTCTAAAGAAAAAGGATAGGTTTACATCATTAACGGTCATAAGGGTGACAAAAATAATGTGTAATAGTCATATGAGTGAGATATCGCATTCTGTCTGCTTTACCAAACAAGGAAAATTTTGCTAACTGTATAGTCCATACAATGTTGACATGGCATGTACGTATTGCTGACATGGCATGGTCGTATTGTTGACGTGGCAGGGTCATACTGGACACGTGGCAGGTGATTGTACTCACACATGGCAGGTGGTCATACTGACACATGGCACAGGTGATGACGTGGCAGAGGTCGACGTGGCAGGTGACTGACATGTGAGTTGGACCTATCAATTTGCGACATGTGGCATTTACGAGAACCAATTGAATGGTGCCATGTGGCCCAGACATGGGTTGCCACGTGCCACCCCCTCCAACGCATAAAAGGTTGGTTGATGTTCGCGAGGGTCGAACTTGCGACCTCCGGGGACAGGTGGCACGACTTGGCAGGGGTCAGGCTACCAACCTGCCCACACTTTATTTCTTACCCCTTATGTTGTTGGTTTATATTTGAATTTGTGTATAGTTTCATCTGGGTGCGAAAAGGTCGAGGCTAAGCCCCAACCCTTGGTTGCGGCCCATACCACATGACCTTACTACTACTACTACTACGCCAACCACAACAACTTTGCATGAGGTTTAAACAAAACCAATCCAACGATCATCTGACCATGTGCCCAGCCATGTGTCCATACCACATCCAACCACCACATGCGGGGGAAAGGCTATGGGTCCCGGATTAGGCGTTGGGTTGTGGCCATATGGCACCCATGCGACCAACACCTCCGCCGAATAAGGTGTTGGTGCGCTAATGGTGCGACAAAATGCTTGATTTTGCGGAATGCACGTGTGTGTTGGGTTTTGGCACAGGAAACGCTCATGAGCCAGGTTCAATCAGTCTGGGTGTGTTTTGGCGAGCAGAGACATCAAAGAATTGGGAGAAACTTCCAGGGAATTATTCCAACTCAGTTTTTTGCCAAACCAGGTGCAGGAAGAGCCCAACTATGGGTTTTTTGATGTTCTGGAGCCATTGAAGCCATCCATTTCTCATTCTAAGTATTGTAAAGCACTATTTTTGACACTTTGAGCATTAATGAAAATGATCCATTGGAAGTTGGACCGGGAGATGTAGCCCAAGAGAGGGGTGAACTCCTTTATCATTTTGTTGTGTTAATGTGTATATTTTGATGGTTGTTTATGATTGTTTATGCTGCTCATGATTAAGTAAAAAAACTCATTAATCTTTATGTGTTTGTAACTTGATCCAATTACCCAAGCACATACCATTTCACTTGCAATTTTAAAGAGATTCAAGCCTTTTCATTTTTAGATCAAGTTGGTATCAGAGCATAGGTTTTTGAAGGTTTGATTGTTTGCAAGTGTTTGTTTTCTGATGCTTACAAGGTTGAAGTTCAGAAGAGGAGAAGGTCAACTTGTAGAGCCAAGTTCTCAACTATCAAGAAGGATAACTACGCAATCACCTCAAGCTTCAAGGAGATATTCACCAAGTATGGCTCAGGAGGAGAGTCATGAAACTCTTACTTCAAAGGATGAAACTTTCAAAAAAAGCTTTCTATGATATGACAAAGATGGTGAAAGTTTTATTTGAAGAAAGAAATGCAATATTGCAAGGTGAAAGCTCAAACCCTCCAAAGGGCAATGGAGATAGTGGTGATAAAACTCCAAAGGGAAATGGAGGGAATGGTGATACTCCACCTCCTTCACCTCCATCTTCCACCTCTTCTACCATTTCACAACCACCTCCAAATTCTCCAAAATAACATGATAAAATTCCTCTACAAACTCCTTTGCTTAAGCTTGATATTAAGTTTGAATTGCCTATGTACAATGGATAGGTAAATGTTGAGAAATTGGATAACTGGATTCGTCATATTGAAGTGTATTATGGGATACAAAGGATCAAAGATGATGAAACTAAGATTCAACTTGCTTCTCTTAGATTGGAAAGTGCAACACTCATTTGGTGGGAAGCCAAAACTCAAGAGGACATGAAGAAACATGGTAAAGTTTTATCCTCTTGGAATGATTTTATTGTTTCACTCAAAAGACAATTTTATCCAATAGCATACATGTAGAAAGATATTATGGATTGGCAAAACTTTAGACAAGTTAAAGGGAAAAGTGTTCAAAGCTACACTCAAGAGTTTAGAAGAAGAGCTTTGATTTTGGGTATATATTTATCTTCTCAAGAAACTTTACTCAAATATATTGGAGGATTGCATAGCTACTTGAGGCACAATACTTATGTTTAACCCTACAATTCTAGATGAAGTTTGTCTACAAGCAACTCATTTGGAAGCAAGAGGGAGGAATGAACCTCAAGAGGGCAACAAGAAACCTTTTGTTCATGGAGACAAAGGAAAGAAGAAGTTCAAGGGAAATGGAAGAAAGAATGCTTCAGTCAAGAAAGAGGGAGAGAAACTAACATGTAAACAATGTTCAAAAGATGGCCATGATGAAGACCATTGTTGGAAACTTCATCCTGAAAAGAGACCCAAAAAGTTAAGCCATAAGGGGAAACAAAAGACTACTGCAACCGTACAACATGATTTAGGTTCTAATTCAGGTGATGAAACAAAGATTACATCCATGGGTTTTTAATCCAAAAAGAATCTAGAGGAGACTAAGGATAACTCATAATTCACTGAAGCAACTCAGGAAGCTCAGAATGGCCACAACAGACAGAGAAAGGGCAAAATTTAAAAGTCCTCAAAACTCAATGAAATTGACATCATCGCGAAGAGCACGTCGCAAGATTTCCAATGGTTTAAACGACTTGTCAAACGGAGTTACGGATCAAAAGATATTCGCGATCAAAGTTTTGGTCAACCTAGCCCAGTCAGCAGGGATGAGTTAGCATCCATATTGTTGACATCAACATCAGTACAGATGACGTCAGTGTCCGTACAATGTACGTTGCACACGCAAAGGGTGGCACATGTCATGATGACGTGGCAACACCAGAGGTTGCCATGTGTCACTCATTTTCAGCATTTTCAGGTCGACATGTGGACCAATGAGGAAGTGCCATGTGGCAGTCCGTACAACCACGTGGCAAGGGGTATGGAAGGTGGTAGACACTTGGCATCTGTACAATACATGACAGGGCGTATGGAATGTGGTAGACACGTGACATCCGTACAATACGTGGCAGGCTGACATGGCAGGCAAGCGACGTGGCAGGATGACTCTATAGGTGGATGGCGTGGGCTAATGTTTGGCTGCCATGTGGCACAGTCATGGGCTGCCACGTGGCAGTGGACAAATGCCCAATGAGGGCTAGCTACCAAAAATCCAAAAATAAAAAGGGGTTGGCCGGCACCAACCCCCATATCCGCCATTATTATCACAATCCCGCCATATTCGGACTAACCAAACAATAATCTGCCAATCTATCACCGATTTCCAAAGTTAGGGGAAGAACCTTCCGCAGTTCAAAACAGGCAAGCCATGGGGAGGAGGCTCGCGAGTTTGACCTCGGGTATTCCCCCAATACTAGCACCTTAATACTTCCACCAACTGTTGGGCCAAACGACCGGGGTTGGTAAATTCGTCGCCATTTTATTTTAAAAGGAGGTTCTGCCAAGGCACGGGGGGAGACCAGGGCGCGTGACAAGCTGTAACAAGGCATGAAAAACAATGCAAAGGACAATCATTATTATAGGTTGAGGGCATGAAAACTGAGACAAATTTTCTCAAAGGGAGTGGAAGTGCCAGATTCAGATCGAGGTATGGAGACAATCATGTTTGGGTAATTCGATGCCACGAATCCAATGGTGTTGTATGTTTTATGAACTGAGAAAATCTTCTACAACTTATCTCCAAAATGAGGTATACTTATGTATTTTGTCAAATTCTTTTGTTGAGTTAATAAAAAGGCCTACCCATTTGGAGAAGGACTCGGAGACGTAGTCCACCAGCGACGAAATCTGTTATCAAGTTTTTATGTTCATATTTGATGCTTATGTCTCTTCATTATTGAGTTATTCCTTCTTTATGGTGCACTTCAATTTATTCTTATTTAATACAATTCTTTAATAAGTCACATTTATGAAAGAATCCTGGATAATATTGGTATCAGAGCAGTCATCTTTGACTTGAATTGTTGAGTGTGAATGCTTACTAGGGACAAGCATAAGCAGGGTGAAGGAACTCTTAACACTTTCAATCCCGAGGTTGGTCGTGCATCTCGAAGGAAGAAAATGGCCGAAGAGGACAAGCATGATGAACAGGAGAAAAACTTCCATATGGTCTTTTATCGCATGTCAGAAACAATCGAGCGAATGTATGGAGACTACGAGAAGAGGATGAAGAAGAAAGGGAAGAAAAAGGAAGCACGAGCAGATGATGATGCTTCAGTGAATCAAGGGGCCGGAGGAAACCCTCCTGAGCCTCCATCTTCACCATCAAGTTATAGCTCTTCTTCCTCTGAGCATTCTCATCATTCTCATGATTCTAGCCATAAGATTTGTTTTAAGAAACCATTATTAAAGCTTGATGTAAAATTTTATTTACCTGTGTTTAATGGAGATGCTAATCCCGAAAAGCTAGATAATTGGATCCGACAGGTTGAAGTATATTGTCGTTTTGAACATATTGGTGAAGAGGAAATTAAAGTGCAGTTGGCCTCTCTTCAGTTGGAAGGCACCACTCTCGTATGTTGCGAGAGAAAACTTCAGGAAATAAGTAAGTGTGGTAATCTCCTTTCCTCATGGTTGAAATTTAAATCAATGATAAGGAAGCAATTTTATCCATTGGGTTATTTACATAAAGCAATGATGGAATGACAAACTTTAAGACAAAGTAAAGGTCAAACTATACAAAGTTTCACAGAAGAATTTAGGAAGAAAGCTCTTGCATTAAACATTCCTTTGGATTCTTATGAAACTTTAATGAAGTATATTGGCGCACTTCACAATTATATTCATCATACTTTAATATTGCTTAACCCCACCAGTCTTGACAAAGTTTGTATGCAAGCCACTCACCTTGAGAATAGGGGAAAGCATGTTCAAGAAGATCCCACAAAGAAACCTTCCAATTTCTCACATAAGCAATTTAAGAAGTTTAAAAGGAAGGACAAAAAGACCGCCACTGTAAAGAGAGAAGAAGGAAAGCCATCTTGCACTCATTGCATGAAGAATAGTCACGATGATGAACAATGTTGTAAACTACATCCAGAGAAGAGATCGAAACAATTCGATGGAAAGGGGAAGACGGAGAATGTTGCTACAGTGCAACAAGATATTGGTTCCGATTCAAGAGACGAAGGAAAGATCACAACAGTTAGAGTACAAGGTAAAGATTCCCTTCATGCTAGTTCAACTTCCAATAATGAATCTCATGATGATGAAAGAAAGAGGAATGAATTATTTCATATAAGAGTTGTATCTAAACACACTAAGATAGATACATTATTTGATCCGGGTTCCCAAGTAAACTTGATATCTGAAGCACTTGTCAAAAAGATGGGTCTTGAAACTAAACCACGTCCAAAACCTTATCCTCTTGGTTAGGTATGTGATAAAGCAAAACTTAATGTCACCAAGCAATGTAGGTTCAGATTTGCAATTGCTTCAAAATTGATTGATGAAGTGGATTTGGATGTTGTATCACTTGATATATGTGGCATAGTGTTGGGGAATCATTATCTTTATGATAGAAAAGCAGTCTTCTTTCGTCATGAGAACAAATATCACCTTACTAAAGGGGGAGTGGAATATATTGTTAGATCCCACAACATCAAGGTAAACACGACACTTGTTAGTGCAGGACAAATGAAGAGATTCATAAACACTAATAAGAGATATGTACTCATGGTCGTAAGGGAAAAGGATGTTGGAACATCCAACGCTTTCCAAGGATGTAATCCTTCTCATAAGAAAGAATTAATTGATATTGTTTCTGAGTATGATGATATTTTCCAGGAACCAAGAGGATTACCTCCTAAGAGAGAAATCCAACATGAAATACATCTTTAGCAGGATTCTCCTCTTCCTAATGTGGGCATGTACAGGATGTCAGTTGTATAGATGACAATGATAAAAAAACAGGTACAAGGTTTATTGGATCAAGGGGTCATCAGGCCCAACTCATCTCCTTGTGGTTCTTCGATCGTGATGGTGCCAAAGAAGGATGACACATGGAAAATGTGTGTCGATTACCGAGCCTTAAATAAAATCGCGGTGAAAAATCGATACCCTCTTCCTCATATAGATGATTTACTTGATCAATTAAAGAATGTTGTTTATTTCACTAAGTTGGATTTGCACAGTGGATACCATCAGATCAGGGTTACAGAACATGATGCATGCAAAACTACCTTTAAAACCAAACAAGGATTGTTTGAGTGGTTAGTTATATCATTTGGGCTTTGTAATGCTCCGACAACCTTTGTGCGTGTGATGAATGATGTATTCAGGCCATTTCTAGATGATTTTGTGATTGTATATTTAGACAACATTCTTATATTTAGTAGGACTTGGGATGAACATGTAAGGCATGTAAAGCAAGTATTGGATACTTTGCAAAGGGAAAAGTTGTATGTAAAATTGTCCAAATGTGAATTTGGTAAGACTGCACTTGTGTACTTAGGTCATATTGTAGGAGGAGGACAATTGAACATTGATCCTTCCAAGATTGATGTAATAGTAAATTGGCCCGATCCCAAAAGTGTAACCAAAATACATAGCTTCTTAGGTGTAGTTCAGTACTGGAGGAAATTCATTTCAAACTTCTCTTTTATAGCAGCTCCTTTGCATGCCTTAACCAATGTGAAGAACACTTTTCAGTGGGGAGGAAAGCAACAAAAAGATTTCAACACTTTGAAGGAAAAGATCAGTACCACACCAGTATTAGCACTATTGAATCTTTAACAACCTTTCGAGATCGAGATAGATGTCAGCGGATACGCCATGGGTACAATATTGATGCAATATCGTAAGCCTATCTGTTACCACTCTGAAACTTTTAACCAAGTTATTGTTAACTATCCTACGTAAGATAAAGAGTTGTATGCATTAGTTCAAAGTGTAAAGAAATGGAAGCACTACTTGTTAGGGAAGGAAACAATCATACATATAGATCATCAACCCTTACAGTATCTACAAGCACAAACCAAGCTGCAACAATCTCGACATTACAGATGGATGGGTTTTCTTCAACAATTTCATTTGGTAATAAAATACAAAAAGGGTACAAGTAACAAGGTAGAGAATTATTGTCTGTAGGGAAAACTACTCTACCATCTTGGAAAGCTATGTATTCCTACAAGTGAACTAGTCCATGTAATATGAGAATCTCATACTTCTCTTGTGTCTGTGCATTTTGGGGTAGGAAAAACTATGGCTCATCGACAAAGGTTTTGTTACTGCCTTGAGATGAAAGAAATTGTAAGTAAATATGTAAAGGAGTGTGTGATGTGTTCTACTTGTAAGCCCACTAATAGAAAAATGGGTCTATACTCACCACTTCTTGTTCCATCCCATCCATGGGAAAGTATCTCCATGGATCTTGTATGGGGTTTACCAATGTCGAAAAGGGGTCATGACTATTTGTATGTTGTAGTGGATAGGTTCAACAAGATGTGTATCTTAATGCCATGTAAAAAGCAGATCACTGCTGAGCAGACTGCTAATCTCTTCTTTCAATATGTTTGGGTTCACTTTGGGTTACTCACATCCATTATCTTGGATCAAGATACTTGATTCCTTGGGGATTTTTGGACAAGCTTGTGGAGAATGATGGACACTAAGTTGAAGAGGAGCACTGTTTTCCATCCACAAATTGACGGACAAACAATGGTTGTTAACTGAACAATGGTACTTTTGCTTCGGGGCTACTGCAACAAGCATCCCAAGTTATGGGATGAACATATACCCTATGTACAACATGCTTACAATCAAGCCTTACATTCCTCCACTTAGTGTTCACCTTTTGAGACATGTTTTGGGTATTTTCCTGAGGTCCCTTTGGACTTGATGTATGGGAGAGATGTCAATTCAAATGAAGAAAGAAATGAAGACAGGGCCCACAAGTTCATTCAAAGGATCCAACAGGTACACCAAGCAGTCAGGGAACAATTGGAGAAAAGTCAAGCATAGTATAAGGCTCGTCATGACAAACACAGGGTTGATCATCAGTTCTAGATTGGAGACCAGGTATGGCTTCACATCAGCAAGGAGAGATTGAAGGGCGAAGGCAAGAAACTCAAGCCTATCCGTTATGGACCCTTCACTATTTTGGAGAAAAGTGGTACCAATGATTTTCGTCTAGATCTTCCACCTTATATGCAAATCTACTCACTTGTAAATGTGGAAAAATTGAAACTTTTTGAGCCTCCCATGATCATGGATCAAGATGAGAAAGTTTCAATACCTTCAGTTGATGAGTTTGCTCCTGAGTACTTGGATGATTTGAAGGAATATATCATATTGGACAGAAGGACGAGGAATTCACGTAGGGGTGATGTTGATTATCTTTTAGTGGGATTAAAAAGCACACATCCAAGCAAGGCAAAGTGGATTGAGAAGGACAAGGTGAGGGAACTCTTCCCTCACTTATTTGTTGATTGATGGAAGCTTTTGGTGGTCCAAAAATCTCTCAGTGGGAAGACGTGATCCAAAAAGGATCTAGAGGAGACTAAGGATAACTCAGAATTCAGTGAAGCAATTCAAGAAGCTCATAATGGCCTCACCAGACAATGAAAGGGAAAAAATTCAAAGTCCTCAAAACTCAGTCAAATCAGCATCATCCCAAAGAGCGCATCGCAAGCTTTCCAACAACATAAAGGGCTCATCAAACGGAGTCACGAATCAAAAGATATTTGCGGTCAAAGTTTTGGTCAACCTAGCCAAGTCAGCATCTATACTACTAACGTCAACATCAGTACAGATGACGTTAGCGTCTGTACAGTGTACGTGGCACACATAGAGTGTGACACGTCTCATGATGACATGGCAGTACCAAAGACTGCCATGTGTCACGTCTCATGATGACATGGCAGTACCAAAGACTGCCATGTGTCACTCATTTTTGGCATTTTCAGGTCGACATGTGGACTAATGAGGAAGTGCCACATGGCAGGTCGTACGGGACGTGGTAGACACGTGGCATCCGTACAATACGTGGTAGGATGACATGGCAGGAAAGCGACGTGGCAGGATGACTATATAGGTGGATGACATGGGCCAATGTTTGGCTTCCACGTGGCAGTGGGAAAATGCCCAATGAGGGCCAGCTACCGAAAATCCAAAAATAAAAAGGGGTTGGTTGGCGCCAACCCCCATGTTAGTATTGAAAGTCACACTTTGACTACTAAAGTGTAAGCTCAACACCCATCATAATGTAAAAGATAATTTTGGTTTTGAATAGGTGGATCAACAAGATGGATAAAGAAAGAGATAGGGCTGCAAACTATAGATCAATAGGCTACACCAATGGGCAACGGAGTCACAAACATCCTACTCATCGAAGGCACAAAGGCTGCTCAACAGAAAACAAGATTATATGCTAATAGGTGGAAGAATGAAGAAGGAAAACATAAGATAGAATGTTCACTAAACAAAGATCCTCTCAATTTAATGAATCAACAAATACTTGAATATAAACAATGATTGATGGGCAAAATACAACAGATCCTCTGCTGCTTAGGGATCCATAAATCAGTGACAACTTTTGATCATCAAATCTGCAATATATTCAAATAAGAAGAAATATAAACAAAAGAGTTAAAATCTTAAATCACAGCTCTCATGAGTCTCCAATAGCAGTAATGCTTACAATCCTAAAATGCCCATAGGCTTACAAATGAACACACAGAGGAAAATTGCTTGATACATATCTCTCTAGCCTCTCTTGGCTCATGAATCCTCCTTCTCCAATAGAGATCTACTTCCTTAAATAGAAAATAGCATCCAAATAACTTTATGAGGTCGAATCCCATCTCCTCCATTGGATTCTAAGCCTTAGAGATAGGTGGCAACAATCAAAGAGACAAAAATCCAACAAACTGCTAATTTTCAGGAATTTGTTGGAAGTCATTAATAAATTGTTTCCACTGTTGATACGGAGAGGGGGGTGAATCAGTATCAAGTACAATTTAAAAACCTTTTTCAACTTATACTTAAACCATTCAACTATATCCAATGAGCAATGAACAACAGTATAAGAGTTACACCAATACACCACAATACACCATGCACAATATATGAGAAATAATCAATAGTTATTGTTCAAGGGAAGTAATGACTTCCAAAGATAACTACAACTTCCAAATGTAAAGGGAGGGATAAACCTCCAAGAGGAAAATACAATCCTCCAATATCAAGAGAGAGTTGAACTCTCCATCCTTGCCCCTTCCTTCCACCCAAGAATATATAAGAGATAATAAAACTTTACATTAAATCATCACCATCAACCAATCATCACATAGAACCTGATAATGCTTCCTGAGACTTCTTCAATTTCTACAAATTTTCAATTCTTAGAGTACTATGATCTTGTGTATAATATTACTCAATGTATTCTCTGAAACTCCTCCAAGTTTCACTCCTTGAATCCTCCCCAAAAAGAAGTTATAGAAATAATGATAGACTTTATTCAATTTTGGTCTATTTAGGAGACCTAACTTGTACAGAATGCCCCGTGCTCAATATTAAACATCCGATTCTAACACTCACACACAAGACACTAACGTCCGTACTCTTTCTAATGAAATTTGTCCCATGTCATTTGGATTCTCGATGAAGAAGTTATGATTATTTTACCCGGAACACCTGTTTATTGACTAGCTTCAGGACTGGTCATAAACCCTATCTTCCACAGAGTGTATCTCCAAAATTATAGAGACTCAAGAGCTAAAATGATTACCAGAGGTACCTTGATATGTCTTCTCAATAACATAGCGATTTCACCATCTGAATCGTTCTAGAAAAAAACTTATATCAAAAATGGTAAGATGACCTGAAAATAACATACCTTAGAACACATCACCAAAAGACTTCATCCTCCCTTGAAATCCGACCTTCTTTACTTCTTATTTCCTTTGAAATTCGACTTGTATCAAAATTAATGTATAATGATGTTTATTTATACCATTTATGTCATTTCATTTTAACATTAGGGCCGACCTGACACTTTCTTATTTTGTAATTATTTTCTTTAATTATCTTCAGGGCCTACATGTACTTCCTTCTTCAATTCACTTTGTCATCTTCAAAAATTCATTTCTCCTCAACCATGAGGATCCACGTGACGTGCCACATACCACCGGAAACAACGTGATGTATACTATCCATTCATGGGTGTTGTATATGCATGTACATTGTCCTTCATGTCCAAATACCTTTATCAATCTTGCGGTCCAAAACCCATGACTAGGGTTGACATCAATGACAACAACCAATCTTCCAACATCCACCTCATGCATGAGGTATTTTATGGAGCTAAATATTAGGTGCAGGTGTCCCTTGACATCTAACTGATCCTTGAGTATCCATTCAAATCCTCTTTGACAGGTGGCAACCCCCCAACAAGGCGAATACCAAAACCGTGACTACTACAGGAAATTAGGTAGCGTCGCTGTGCAAATTCGGTAGCGCCACTTCTATGTCTAATATATCTCAAAACATAACAGATTTGTAAAACCTGAGAGAATTTTTTGTTATTTGGAATGTTATGAAGAAAAACCTCCTCCAGTTTTCAAAAATACCTTCTCAATTGTTCACAATCCAAGTTTTAAGTTAGTGACTCAAAACCGGTAAAATAACTCTACACAATTCGTTTTCTGCCATAATTTAGGTAGCGCCCGCCTGTGTGTCTACGTGCGATTGGGTAGCGCAAATCCATGAGTGCTTTTGATGCTTGAATTTGGAGACTGGGCATAACCCAATATAGTTTCAATTTTCCCCAAAATAAATAAAATATCCCATAACAATTGTATTCATTTGCCAAAATGAATAATGAAGGATTTATGCAACGTTGAGGCATAAACCAATCTTGTGCTAACATAGGCTCCATGGGGGATAGATTCCTCCCCGTGAGGTTCTAAGAACTCTTGTAGTTTCAGTGCATTATCCTAGGGCTGCTCCCAGCCTTTAACCTCTGCAATCTGCTTTGATATGTGAACTTCAATTGAAACCAAATGCAAATGAAAACTGAAACTGACAAAAATGATGAAAATGATGCTTATTCAATAAGCTTATTGCACACACCTACTCTAATTATTGGGAAAATGAAGCATTCAAGTGACATGAAACAACCGATGAAGCCATTTCATCATTTTTTCAACTGTTTGAAGCTTTGAAATGTGCTTCCTTGAGCACCAAAGATAATTCTTACTTGAAGGCACATCAAAGAAACATTTGGCAATACACTTTCCATTGAAGAAATCAATGAGACTAGGCCCACTTTCTGCTTGCAGACAGGCTGCAAATGGATTCTGAAAAAACATCATCAATACTTGCCCCTGCGACATTGCTTTGTGTAAAAAGGAAAAGTAGTGCATTAGGTCCTTCCTCCATTGTTCTTGGTTGTTGTATGGCTTGCTGATTTTATGATTCACCCTCAATGCATATGGCCTTGGTCCACTCTTGGTCATGAGGTGTATTAGGAAAAAGGCTTAGTGATGCTTGTCTTTCTTTAATTTCAACCTTTCTCATCTGATCACATGGCATTTGATCTTGGCTGCTTGATGAACTTGAGCTTGTGTCTTCAAGAGGAATAGGGGGTTGATAGGGCAGTTCATCACAATTAGAAGTGCTTGGGAAACTACATTCTTCTGTCTTGTCTTCTGATTGTGAGGGATATTCATCATATCTTGGCTTATGGTCCCAATTTCTCAATTTTTCACCCTCTAAAATTAGATTATCATCTTTTTCTTCTTTTTTAGCAACAAAAATATGACATGATGGTTGAAACAAGCTATTGTTGCTTTCATGTGAAGGGTACTTCTCTGATATAAGGTCTTCAATAGACTGTTCATGGAAATCATCTTCATAATCATCATACAAAGGTGAATCAATGACCATTTGACTATTAATGGCTGAGGGGATTAGTACAATAGCTGGGACAATTGGTTGTTCACCGAAAACATCGTCATAGTCATCAAAACTTGGCAAATCATGACACATTTGTTCATTAACAATAGGAGGGATTACAACAACAACTGGTAAGCTATGAATTCGTTCATGACAAGCTACAACACTATTCTCATGATGAAATAAATCTGAACCTAAGATGACCTCTTGACTTAAAGAATTGAGAAAAGGAGGAGAAAGGGAAATGATGGATTGTCCATATTGATGTTTCTCTTGGGGACCTAGATTTTGACATGAATGATGCATTTGTTCTTCAAATTTAGGAAAAGCACGATGAAACTCATCATGTAAGTCCTGCTCTCTACAATCATCCCCTTCATCATCACTTCTAGAGGAATCATTTGCTGAATCCTGAATATATGATGCATACCCCTCACAACAATTCTCAAAAAGTCTTTCAGCTGGATAAATTATCTTGCAATGAGAATAAAAAACATCATGAAAGTTCTTCAAAGAGGAAATACTAGAAGCAGGGAGTTTTCTATACCATTGCCTCACATCGCCTTCCAATGACTACATGAACATTTTCATCAATATATCTTCACGATGGATGCCAAACTGTTGCATCAAAGCATGAAATTCATGAACATGCTCAAAAGGGTTGTCATCCTCACCTTCATAAAATTTGGGCAGCAGATCTTTCCATTCATCAATTTGAGACACAGGATGTGGATAACCATCTATGGCTGAGAAATTGAGTGGGGAAAACCTCCTGTCTAGGATAGCCTTCATAGCCATTTAATTTGTCTCATCCCCAGTGGAGTCACTGATAGATTTTGAACAATGGAGTCGCCATGGTGAATGTGCAGTCTTGAAGGTGTCCAACTTAAGTCACCATCTAAAGCTAGAGCTGTGCAATGTCATTCTTCCCATGGAGCTTTTCAATTTACTCAAATCCGTCCCCGACAATGACACCAAAAATGTTAGCACTGAAAGTCACACTTTGAATGCTAAAGTGTAAGCTCAACACCCATCAGAATGTAAAAGATAATTTTGGTTTTGAATAGGTGGATCAACAAGATGGATAAAGAAAGAGATAGGGCTGCAAACTATAGATCAGTAGGCTACACCAATGGGCAACAAAGTCACAAACATCCTACTCATCGAAGGCACAAAAGTTGCTCAACATAAAACAAGATTATATGCTAATAGGTGGAAGAATGAAGAAGGAAAACATAAGATAGAATGTTCACTAAACATAGATCCTCTCAATTTAATGAATCAACAAATACTTGAATATAAACAATGATTGATGGGCAAAATACAACAGATCCTCTGCTGCTTAGGGATCCATAAATCATTGACAACCTTTGATCCTCAAATCTGCAATATATTCAAATAAGAAGAAATATAAACAAAAGAGTTACAATCTGAAATCATAGCTCTCATGAGTCTCCAATATCAGTAATGCTTACAATCCTAAAATGCCCACAGGATTACAAATGAACACACATAAGAAAATTGCCTGCTACATCTCTTTCTAGCCTCTCTTGGCTTATCAAATCCCCCTTCTTCAATAGAGATCTCATTCCTTAAATAGAAAATAGCATTCAATTAACCTTAGGAGGTCGAATCCCATCTCCTCCATTGGATTCTAAGCCTTGGAGATAGGTGGCAACAATCAAAGAGACAAGAATCCAACAAACTGCTAATTTTCAGGAATTTGTTGGAAGTCATTAATAAATTGGTTCCACCTCATGCATGAGGTCTTTGATGGAGCTAAATATTAGGTGCAGATGTCCCTTGACATCTAACTGATCCTTGAGAATCCATTTGAATCCTCCTTGACAGGTGGCAACCTCCCAACAAGGCGAATACCAAAACTGTGACCACTACAGGGAATTAGGTAGCGCCACTGTGCAGATTCAATAGTGCCACTTCTATGTCTAATATCTCTCAAAACATACCACATTTTGAAAAACTGAGAGAGGTTTTTGTTATTTGGAATGTTATGAACAAAAATATCCTCCAATTTTCAAAAATACCTTCTCAATTGTTCACAATCCAAATTTTAAGTTAGTGACTCAAAACTAGTAAAATAACTCTGCACAATTCGTTTTCTTCCAGAATTTAGGTAGCGCCCGCCTGTGTGTCTGCGTGTGATTGGGTAGCACAAATCTGCGAGTGATTTTGATGCTTGAACTTGGAGATTGGGCATAACCCAATATAGTTTCAATTTTCCCCAAAATAAATAAAATATCCCATAACAATTGTATTCATTTGCCAAAATGAATAATGAAGAATTTATGCAACGTTGAGGCATACATCAATCTTGTGCTAACACCCCATATCCGCCACTATTATCACAATCCCGCCATATTCAAACTAGCCAAACAATAATCCGCTGATCTATCACCGGTTTCCAAAGTTAGGGGAAGAACATTCCGCGGTTCAAAACAAACAAGCCATAGGGAGGAGGTCCGCGGGTTTGACCCTGAGACCTCCCCCAATATTAGTGCCTTAATACTTCCGCCAACCGTTGGGCCAAACGTCCGGGGTTGGTAAATCTGCGTCCATTTTATTTTAAAAGGATGTTTTTCCAAGGCATGAGGGGGAGACTAGGGCCTATGACAGGCTGTACCAAGGCATGAAAAATGATGCAAAGGACAATCATTATTCCAGGATGAGGGCACGAAAACTGAGACAAATTTTCTCAAAGGGCCTGGAAGTGCCAGAATCAGATCAAGGCGTGGAGACAATCATTTTTGGGTAATTCAACGCCACAAATCCAGTGGTGCTATCTATTTTCTGATCTGAGAAAAACTTCTACAACTTAACTCCATAATGAGTTATACTTATGTATTTTGCCAAATTCTTTTGCCGAGTTAATAAAAAGGCCTACCCATTTGAGAGCAGGACCCAGAGACGTAGTCCACCAGGGATGAACTCCGTTATTAAGTTTTTGTGTTCATATATGATGCTTATGTCTATTCATCATTGATTTATTCCTTCTTTATGGTGCACTTCAATTTATGCTCATTTAATACAATTATTTAATAAGTCACATCGATGAAAAGATCCCGGATCGGTTTTTAAGGTAAGGATTCTATTGCAAGTACTAGTTCTTCAAGTAGTAGTAGCCTCAATGAAACTCAACATGAAAAAGAAAGAATATAAATTTTCCACATAAGGGTGATTTCGAAGCATACCAAGATAGATACTCTTTTTGATACTGGATCTCAAGCAAACCCCATATCTGAAGACACTGTCAAGAAACTAAAATTGGAAAATACTCTACATCCTAAACCATACCCTCTAGGATGTATATGTGACAATGCCAAATTTAATGTGACAAGAAGGTGTAGACTTAGATTTGTCATCACTGCAAATTTTATAGATGAGGTAGAGCTTGATGTTATTCCTTTGGATATTTGTGGTATTGTATTTGGGAAGCCCATACTTATATGATAGGAGAGCCATCTTTCATCGTCATGAGAACAAGTATCATTTGTTTAAAAATGGAGTTGAGTATATTGTTAGAGCACATACAAAGAAGTTGAATTTGTCACTTGTAAATGCTGGACAAATGAAGAGATTAGTCAATGCTAGTAAGAATTTTGTCCTCTTGGTGATCAAACCCAAAGACAATGTTGAAAAAGAATCTTTCCAAGGTTGTGATTCAAAGTTGAAATCTTATGAGGTTGTTAACCAATATGATGCGATGTTTCAGGAACCAAAAGGATTGCCTCCAAAAAGGACTATCCAACATGAGATACAATTGCAACAAGATTGTCCTCTTCCAAACATTGGTATGTACAGAATGTCAGTCATGGAGAATGCCGGAATTAAAAAACAAATTCAAGAGTTGCTTGACAAAGGAGTCATCATGCCAAGCACATCACCATGTGGATCACCGATTGTTTTAGTGCCAAAGAAAGATGGTACATGGCACATGTGTGTAGATTTCAGGGCCTTGAACAAGATTACGGTAAATAATCGTTATCCTCTTCCTAGAATTGATGATTTGTTTGATCAATTGAAAGATGCTATGTATTTTACTAAATTGGATTTGAGAAGTGGATATCATCATATTAGGATTGTTGAATGGAGACACTTGGAAGACAACTTTCAAAACAAAGCAAGGTTTGTTTGAGTGGACGGTAATGCCATTTGGACTTTGCAATGCCCCTGCTACATTCATGAGAGTCATGAATGATGTTTTAAGGCCTTTTCTTGATGATTGTGTGATTGTCTACTTGGATGACATTTTGATATTTAGCAAATCTCGTGAAGAGCATGTTATGCATGTAAAGAAAGTTTTGGATGTCTTAAAGAAAGAAAATTTGTTTTTGAAGATGTCTAAATGTGAGTTTGGAAATACCTCACTTGTTTACTTGGGACATATTGTTGGAGGAGGAGAACTAAAAATTGATCCTTCCAAGGTCAAAGTCATTTTGGATTCGCCAAAGCCCAACAATGTGACAAAGGTAAGAAGCTTTTTGCTTGCAACCCAATATTGCAGTAAGTTTATGGCTAACTTCTCTTTAATTGCAACTCCATTACATGCAGTGATAAGCATTAAACAAGTTTTCCAATGGGGAGGCAAGAAACAAAAAGGATTTGATGCATTGAAGGAGAAGAATAGTTCAACTCCAGTTCTTGCACTTCCAAATTTGAGACAACCATTTGAGATCCAAACAGATGCAAGCAATTATGCAATGGGAGTAGTCTTGTTGCAACATGGTAAGCCCATTTGTTTTCATTCTGAAACTTTTAATGGTGTTGTGATTAACTATCCTACTTATGATAAGGAGTTGTATGCATTGGTGCAAAGTGTGAAAAAATGGAAACATTATTTGTTGGGAAAAGAAACCATCATTCACACAGATCATCAACCATTGCAATACTTAAAATCACAAACAAAGCTACAACAAGCAAGGAACTTCAGATGGATGGGTTTTCTACAACAATTCCACTTGGTTATAAGGTATAAAAAAGACATTTATAACAAAGTTGATGATATGCTTTCTAGGCCTATTGTTAGTGCTTCAGTTATTCTTAAGCATAATTTTACCATGCATGAGAGCTATGTTGAACAATATTATTTAGATGTTGATTTTAAAGAGGTTTATGCAACTTTGTGTCATTCTAACCAAGTCGAGGAATTGGATTACCATGCGGATGATAACCTTTTGTATCATCTCGACAAGCTATGTATTCCACAGGGTGAAAGAGTCAACATCATAAGGGAAGCTCATTCTTCTCTTATTGTTGGCCACTTTGGTGTAGGCAAGACAGTGGCTAATTTGCAAAGGTATTTATATTGGCCTAAAATGAATGAAAGTGTTTCAAGATATATAAGAGGATGATCTTTATGTGCTACAAGAAATCCTAGCAATAGAAAGTTGGGTTTGTATACTCCACTTCCGGTTCCTTCTCGTCCTTGGGAAAGCATTTCCATGGACTTTGTAGGAGGTCTACCTATGTCTAAAAAGAATCATGATTATCTTTATGTTGTGGTTGACCGTTTCAACAAAATGTGTATTTTGATGCCTTGTAAGAAGTAGGTTACAACTGAACAAATGACACAAATGTTCTTTCAACATGTTTGGGTACATTTTGGGTTGCCTAAATCCATTATTTCTAATCGAGATTCTCAATTTATTGGGAACTTTTGGTCAAGTTTATGGGCACTCATGGACACCAAGCTGAAAAAGAGCACAACTTTTCATCCACAAGTATATGGTCAAACAAAAGTGGTTAATAGAACAATAGTGCATCTTCTTTGTGGTTATTGCATCAAGCATCCTAAGCTTTGGGATGAACACCTACACTACATTCAACATGCTTACAACCGAGCTAAGCACTTTTCGACTCAAACATCTGCATTTGAGGCATGTTTTGGCGATTTGCCAAAATCTCCTTTAGATTTTATCTTTGGGAAAGACATTGCTATTGATGGTCAAATGACATTGATAGGACAAATAAGTTCATTGAACAAATTCAATTGGTGCATCAAATGCTACAAGAACAGTTGGAAAAGAGCCAAGCCAAGTACAATACAAGACATGACAAGCATTGTGTTGATCACAATTTCCAAGTTGGAGATGAAGTTTGGCTTTACATTAGCAAAGAGAGGCTTAAAGCAGAAGGTAAAAAACTGAAACCAATCAGATATGGACCTTTCAAGATTCTTAAAAAGATTGGTAACAATGCCTTTCGTTTAGATTTGTCTCCTTATATGCAAATGTATGCAGTTATCAATGTTGAGAATTTGAGATTGTATGAGCCTCCTTTGATTGATGATCAAGGAGAGCATGTTTATATTCCTTCCATAGATTATTTCTTTCCATAATATCTTTCAGAAGTGCATGAAGACACAATCCTTGACAAGAGGATGAGAACTTCAAAACGAGGGAATGTGGAATACCTTCGAGTTGGTATTAAAGGCACAAATCCAAGCAAGGCCAAGTGGATTGAGGTTGGAAAGGTGAGGGAAATGTACCGTCATATTCATATTGACTGAAAGTAGTCTTTTGGAGGTCCAAAAGCTTCCCAATGGGGAGGAGTGATCTAGGGGATCAAAATATGCTCAAAAATCAAAGTGCTCGGAATTGCTTCAGAATAGACTCGTGTGTAGGCCTCGTCCTCATGATCCCAATGCAACTTGAACGGGTTCAAACATATGTCATATGAGTGAGATATCGCGTTCTGTCTGCTTTGCCAAACAAGAAAAATTTTGTTGACTGTACAATCCGTACAATGTTGATGTAACATGTTCATATAGCTGATGTGGCAAGGTCGTACTGTTGACGTGGTAGGTCTGTACTGGAAACATGGCAGGTGACCATACTAACACGTGGTAGGTGTCTGTACTGACACGTGGCATAGGATGACCTGGCACAGGTGATGACTTGGAAGAGGTCGACGTGGTAGGTGATTGGCATGTGAGCTAGACCTATCAGTTTGCGACATGTGGAATTTATGAGGACTAATTGAATGGTGCCATGTGGCCCAGACATGGGCTGCCATGTGGCACCCCCTTCCAAGGCATAAAAGTTTGGTTGATGTTTGCGAGGGTCGAACCCGCGACCTCCGGGGACAGGTGGCACGACTTAGCAGGGGTCGGGCTACCAGCTCACCCACACTTTAGTTGTTACCCCTTATGCTGTTAGTTTATATTTTAATTTTCCCATGGTTTCATCCGGGTGCGGAAAGGGCTGGGGCTAAGCCCCAACCCTTGGTTGCGGCCCATACCACATGACCTTACTACTACTACTACTACACCAACCACAACCACTTTGCATGGGGTCTAAACACAACCAATCCAATGGTCATCCTACCATGCGACCAACCATGTGTCCATACCACATCCAACCACCACATGCGCGAGAAAAACAATGGGTCCCGAATTAGGCGTTGGGTTGTGGCCATATGGCACCCATGTGACCAACACATCTGCCGAATAAGGTGTTGGCGCGCTAATGATGCGATACAATGCCTGATTTTGTGGAATGCACGTGTGTGTTGCGATTTTTGCATGGGAAACGCCCGTGAGCCAGGTTCAGTCAGTCTAGGTGTGTTTTGGCGAGCAAAGACAACAAAGAATTGGGAGAAACTTCCAAGGAGTGATTCCAACTGCGTTTTTGGCCAAACTAGGTACAGGAAGAGCCCAACTAGGGGTTTTTGGACGTTCTGGAGCCATTGAAGCCATCCATTTCTCATTCTGAGCATTGTAAAGCACTGTTTTTGACACTTTGAGCATTAATGAAAATGATCCATTGGAAGCTGGACCAAGAGATGTAGCCTAAGAGAGGGGTGAACTCCTTTATCATTTTGCTCTGTTAATGTGTGTATTTTGATGGTTGTTTATGACTGCTTATGCTGCTCATGATTAAGTAAAAAAACTCATTAATATTTATGTGTTTGTAACTTGATCCTATTACCCAAGCACATACCATTTCACTTACAATTTTAAAGAGATTCAAGCCTTTTCATTTTGAGATTAATAACACATACCCAACATTCTCCGACTTTTTGTTTTCTTTGCATACATGGGGTTACAAGGTTACATATTCAACAATCCAGGGCAACAATGCCCATATATCCTCTACACTAAGAGAACTTCTCAGTGCTCACAAATTTTGTTAATGAATATGCAACATTCTTCAAAGTGTCCACCTTCATCAACAACAGTTTCTTTTCTTCAACCATGTCTCTCATGAAGTGATATTGAACATTAATATGCTTTGTCTTTGAATGATAAGATGAGTTCTTCACCAGAAAAATTGCACTCTGACTGTCACAATCTATCCTTACAACTTGTTGTACCAACCCAATACCTGAACAAAATCTTTGTAACCATACAACTTCCTTGCTTGCTTGAGTGGTTTCCATGTATTAAGCTTCTGTAGTTGAAAGTGCCACTACAAACTATCTTTTGTTCATCCAATTGATCGCTCCTCCAAACATGTTAAACACATACTCGCTTGTAGATCTCCTATGATCCATATCTCCAACCCATTCTACATCTACAAAGCTATGTATGTCTAACACTCTGTCCAATCCTGGTCTTCCTTGGTAGCATAATCCATAGCTAGTAGTGCCACACAAATACCTGAAAACCCTTTTTACTGATGTCCAATGCTCGTTCCCTGGTTTTGACATATACCTACTCAAAATTCCCACTGCATGTGCAATGTACGGTCTATTACAGACCATTGCATACATCACACTACCAACTGTACTCACATATGGAACATGAGACATGTCCTCCTCCTCTTCCTGTGTCTTGGGACACTGATCCGCATACAACTTTACACCAATAGGAATAGGGACCTTGATCTGTTTACATCCCTACATGTTAAACCTATGCAATATTTTCTCGACATATTTTCTCTAATTTAACCAGAGTTTCCTCTTTTCCCGATCTCTTTTAATTTCCATGCCCAAATTGAAATTTGTAGCACTGAGATCCTTCATGTCAAATTTAGAGGACGACTGAGTTTTTACATCCTGGATAATCTCCTTGTTCTTTCCTATCAACAACATGTCATCCACATACAAGACCAAATAAATCAAATGATCACCAATTAATTTAAAATACACACAATGATCCTCTTTGTTTCTTGTGAAGCCAAGTCCCAGCATATAAGTATCAAATTTTTTATACCACATCCTTGGTGATTGTTTTAAACCATACATGGAATTTTTTAGCTTGCATACCATCTCCTTCTTTCCCTTCACAACAAATCCTTCTAGCTGTCTCATATAGATTTCTTCTTCCTGTAGGAAAAATGTGTCACCTTTTTGCCTCGTTTTTTGTGTTGCCTCGATTTTTGTGTCCATTGTTGGGCAGTTTTTCGACATATGGTTTTTTACTGATGTTTTTCTATTTTCAATTAAGGAATTAGGGTTGTTTACTAATCCATATCACTGGGTTAGGTTTTTGGATGCCGCTAGATCCTATATGTATATTGTATTGAAAACAATGTATGATGTGAATGAATATAGAATATGTTGGTTTTCCCGGTTTTGGTTTCCAAGGGAAAAATATTTGTGTAATGTGTGTATTTCCCATTGCATATTTTTTGTTCTTTTACTGAAAATTTATTTGCAGTAAATAATTGTACAAGATTAAAATCTACATTTAGAAGTTGTTGTTTCAAATGGGAATTACCTATAAGTAAAAGAACAATTACAACAAATAAATGTACAACATAAATACAAAGAGTATAAGTTGGGAGAAGATGGAATACTTATACATAAAAATAAAGTGTATGTTCCTAATTCTCAATAATTAAGGAAGCTGGTATTAAAATAATTGCATAATGTTCCATAGATTGGACATCTCGGTTACCATAAAACAATTGCAGTAATAAGAAGCCAATACTTTTGGCTAGGAATGAAAAAGGATGTGGTTGATTACATAGTGAGGTGTATGGAATGCCAAAGAGAAAAGGTTGAGCATAGACATTCAACAAGTTTTCTACAACCATTGCCAATTCCAGAGTGGAAATGGGAAGTGGTAACCATAGATTTTATCACTAAGTTGCCAAAGACAACATGGCAACATGATTCAATAATGGTAGTGGTGGATAAATTAACAAAAAATGATTCGGATTAAATTGACTCATAAGGCAACTAACATTGTAGAAATTTATATGAAGGAGATTTCCATGTTGCATGGAGTACCTAAGGAATTTGTCTTAGACATAGACCCAAAGTTTACTTCAAAATCTTGGAAGGGGTCATTCAAAGAATTTGGTACAAATATGAATTTTAGTACAACCTGTCATCCACAAATAGATAGGGAAACGAAGAGAGTCAATCAAGTGGATTGAAGACATGTTGAGGATCTATGTAATGGATAAGCCATCCAAGTGGGAGGACTATTTTCATTTGGACATTGAATTTTTCTACAATAATGTGTATCAAACTTCATTAAAAATTATCCCATTTGAAGCTTTATATGGCATAAAATGCAATACTCTAGTGAGTTGGGACAATCCAATCCAACAGACAGAGTAGTACTAGGGCCATAGTTTCTCAAGGAAATGGAAGAGAAAATGGTTAAGATTAAGCATAATCTACAGGTACCACGTGACATGCAAAAGAGTAATTCAGATAAAGGCAAGACACAGAGGGAGTTTATGTTGGGTATGCGTTATATTTTTTGCACGAGTAGTAGTGTTTGAGCGTATGCGTTGGGCGCACAGGGGGGTGCAGGGGTCCGGGGGCAGTGCCCCCGAAAGTTTTTTTTCTGCCTCAGGAAACGTGACACCTACCTCGGGAAACATGTCATGTATTTAGGTGGTTTTTTCGGCACATGGTTTTTGCCGATGGTTTTCTATTTTCGGTTAAGGAATTAGGGTTTTGGACTAATCTAGGTCATTGGGTTAGGGTTTTGGATGCCACTGGCTCCTATATGTATATTGTATTGTAAACAATGTAACACAATGAATGAATATAATATATGCTGGTTTTCCCGGTTTGGGTTTCCAGGGGAAAAATATCTGTGTAATGTTTGTATTTTCCATTGTATATTTTCTGTTCTTTTTTGAATATCTGTTTACAATAGACATTGTACAAGGTTAGAATTTACAGTTTACAATTGGGGAGCATGTGTTTTTGAAGGTGAAGCTAAAGAAGAGTTCTCTAAAGTTTGGAAGTTGCACCAAGTTAGCAACAAGATTTTGTGGTCCATTCTAGGTATTGGATATAATAAGACTAGTTGCATACATTAGTTCATTGTATGCTTCCGTGAAAGTGCATAATTTATTTCATGTGTCATTATTGAAAAAGTATATGCATGATCCTAACTATGATATTGACTAGAATTTGATTCAGGTGCAACTAGTGCACATACTAGACATGAAGGTCATGATTCTCTGGAATAGAGCCACAGGGAAGGTAAAGGTCAAATGGACCTGGTACAACCCTAAAGAAGTGATATGGGAACTAGAAGATGAGACATGGGAGGAATACCCACATTTATTTTTAAATTTTGATGTAAATTTTTTTTTTGAAGTAAAACCATTGTATATATGCATGGTGATGTGCACTAAGGACGATGTTAATTTTAGGTGGAGGGGAATATAATATCCCAGTTTTGATCTTTGGATTAGCAATGTATATTTGTGTATGACGAATGGTCGAGGTCCAAACAATGTAAAATGTAAATATTATACATTGATAAAAAATACATACATCATCGACTATAGATAGCGAAGGACAAAACATCAGGGCTATGATTCCACGAGAGAGGAATGAAAGGGGGATTAGGGGATCAAGGGGGCATAAATTAAATAATAATATTTTATTATTAGCCTAAAGCCTTTATCTTATTTTATCCTAAGTCCTTGTCTTATGTTTTCCTAAGTTTTATGACCTTGAGATTTATTGGCTCTTTGTCACACGTCTTTCATAGGGGTTGATGACCCAAGGTTCGTCCATAGTTGACCAAAAAAACCCCAAGGCGTCAACATATCAATCCTCAATCTAGGATTGAAGTAGGTCTCACCCGAGACACCATGAGAATCATAGACACCATTTGGTCTTGCGTCGAATGTGAAGGGATAATGCACACAAGGAAACCATTCAAGCTTTCATTCATTCATTCTTAACTCTATCACCCAATACTAAACATAAACCATTAACACAAGCTTTCATTTAATCTCAGAAACACATAACAAATGACAAAGAGAAATATGGATTTGTATTATATCCATTAGGACTTCAAGATGCATACATGAACAAACTCATATTACACATAGAAATGCACTTTGCACTCTGATTTATTCTATAACCCTTGCATTACATTGTGTCATGCGCTCTCCGTTCATGTTCTTCTCTACCTATAACTAACTCCATTATAGACTCCAATCATAACGTTTTCCAGACTTCATACAATAATTGATACAAAACTCAGATATAACTCATACAAAACACAGATTGGACTCTCCTCAAACTCATACATAATTCTTCTTCAAAACTAGATTGTTTTCCTTTTCCTTCTTTTGCCTCGTTGCTCTGGTGCTCTGTCAATTTATTTTCTGCTCCACTCTCTTCAGTGATCACTAGTCTCGCATGCTTCTTTTGTCTGCATGCATCCCACGTAGCCTCCTTGGAGCGTGGCAATCCTAACTAACTTGCTATCTCATCCTCCATCTTTCCCACGATCTCTCAACTTATTTTTGTTCATCATTCAGAAAGATTCCCGAATATCTTCTTATGATTCGACCTACATGCGGTATCTTCTAGATCTTCTGTGCACATTGTAAAACTTGGTTGACGCGCGCACCTTATTCCTTCCATTGCGCAACTACTGATATGTGCGTGCAAAGTTGATATGTGCATGCAAAGCTAATATTTGCATGCACATAGCTAACCCAAAACCTTGGGTGCCAACATGCCCCCAACATTATTAATTGGCTTGTCCTTGAGCCAATGGCACTGTTCGTGGAGTGATAGAAGCAATGGACGACACCATCGTTATGAGTTCTTGGAGGAACTATTGGAATTGGCCATCAATTTCATTAAAATTTGCCTGTAGTTATTGAGTAATTTGGACTACTTCATCTACATCGACTGTTGTAACTTGTGGATATTGAAGGTTGATGAGATCCATCTTGTCGAGCATTGGGGTGGCCGCTACTTGTGCCTTTGCAAGGTGAGTGTAATATATGTGGGATATGTCGACCACTTCATTTGTGATTCCCAATAGAGTTTGTTGTTCTAATCGAGTTGTAGTAATGATTTTAGTCTTGTTGGCAATTGTTGTAATTGCAACTTGTCGCTCACCCGAAGGTAAGGATGTCAGGGAACTCTTTTTTTGCATGACCTCAACTTCCATTGTGCGGATCCACTTTGTGATGGCACTAATTTCAGGTGGATTTTGGAGGTGATTCTAGAGTGTGAAACTATACTTAACGAGCCCTGTGAAATCCTTTATTTGTGCCCTACCCTTTTGTAGAGCTTCTATAACTACGGTGATCTTTTGCTGCAATTATGGATCCTCTGGGATAGGTCACTCGAGCTTCTCGTGAAGTTTGATATTTTGTGTCTCCAACATATGGATATGCTCTTTGACTGCATGAAGTTTTTGATGCATAGGTACGTTGTGTTGATCATCCCCTAACCGATGCAGTTGTGAGTACGTCTCATCGACGACGCTGAGAATTTACTTGTAGTTTGTGAGCACCTCGTCGTGTTGTGCTTTGCTTTTTGTGTGCACAACATTCTCTGCAAGATGAAGTGCCTAAATATCCTACCGTGCAGCCTCTACCTTTTGTTTAGCCTATGATTCATGTTGATACCATATATGAGTATCCTTGTGCGCAAAAAATTCCTGCTCATGTTTTTGTCACAGTTGTTCATGGGATTGACCTAGTGCCCGGTTCCTATCTCTGAGTTCTATCATTATTGTCACCATAAATTTATGCAGGTCCTATGTAGGAACCTATGCAAGATTGAGTTCTGCACTAGTCGAGTCTCCGGGTATAATGACCAATGGAATAACCTGCAACACTCTCTTCTAGCTCGTGTCACCAACTTCCACGATCTGTTGCGTTCGATGGGGAGAAGCCAATGGTGATGGGATGACTAATTGTTGACAAAGGGTATCAAATTTCCCTGTGATGTCTTTTTGGAAGGCATGTTGCATTATGAGTTGTACTCTAAGCTCCTTGGCCAACTTGGAAAGAGTGGCCACGGTCAACGCTATCCATAACACCAGAGTACTAGCCTCTGGTCGTTTGCTTGTGGTTGTTCTTCGATGCTTTCTAGGAACTTGATCAGGCCAAATATTTTGTTGTGCAAATGATGTAGGGAACTCTTCCTCGATGCGAGTAGTTTTTTGTTGGGGCGAGGGTGTACGTTATTCTTCCATGTTGGGGTCCAAATTGATTGGGTCCAACTCCTATGTAGTTGTGGGTTTCTTCAGCTTGCAAACCCTATCATCATCCTCTTCTGATTCCTCCTTAGTCTGTATTTTCTCCTTCAAATATGTTGGTCTTGTCCTTTAGAAGTGTCATCCTTCTGCATCTTAGGTCATGAGGATTGTTCTTTCTTTCGGGCTACTACTAATATGTGCGCATGCACAACTAACCCAAAACCTTGGGTGTCAACATGATTAATTTCCTAAAATAATGACCACTACTTAAAACCCATTCCTTGACTTAACTAATGCAAAGCACATTATAATACATCTAATCTATTTGTAAATTTCAGAAAAGCTTTTGAAATCCATCCCATACCATATATGTCCTTGTCATCCACTTTTCACAAAGATGTAACAACAACGCTCGATATGGGTTGATTTGAAGATGAATGGGTATCTCACAACCTCTTCCTTCATGTCCTCCCACCATAAATCCGATGTTATCGTGGTGCCCATGGCCCATATGAGCAACAAATACATTAATCTCATATTTTGGGGAATTCAACGATGTATTTGAGTTCCTTGATGGTGATTATGGCAATCAAATGCACCAACAAACAACAAAGTTCTTTCGAAATGCACAATTATCAGAGATTGGATCACTTTAAGGGAACATAAAGAATAGTTATAAGGGTTTGATTGTTTCCTTGCTAAACCTATCATCAATAAATGCAGTTGAAAATCAAATTGCAAACATGGTGGGTGTTATCAGTGGGCAATCTTTCCAAAATCCCTTCTACCTCCCTCATCATTTGTACTATACTCATTAACGTCTCTTGTTTCTCAATGTGATCACATGCATGGTTACATCTCCTGCTTCTTGCTTGTTTTTAGCTATTGTATCAACATTGATAACTTTCTAAATGGGATTACACAGATATTTCTAATCTCAGGTTGGAAATGTTGAAGTTTGCACTATTATTATGCACATCAGGAAGATAATATAATATTGGCTTCCAGAGGCAAATCTATTAGATGCTTGAGGAGTCTTATGATTGAATTGTTCTCATTCCTATTTTTATTATTGGCAAATAAGATCCATATTTTGAGGCATGAAAAGATCAATCCCATATTCTTTGGAAAAAGATCAACAATCAGGAGCATGGATTTTGCAACAAATTTACCAGATTTGCTGTAAAATTGTTGAAACATAGATTTCGCAGCAAGTTTCCTTGTCGCTGAGAAATCACACAATCAACCCATGTCAACACATATTCAACATCCATATGTGATGGGTTTGTCAAGTCATCATCAAGATTGAAAAATAAACTATTTTTCCATTAAAGATATGTAATCAAAATATGTTGTGGTTGTATTAGTTAATTAAGAAATCAAGCCCTAAAATATAGGAGTTGGTTGAAATTAGTTACTAATTAATTGCAACTCCTTCTATAATGAAAAACCCTAAATATTTCAACTCTATGGAGTTAGAATGTAATGTAATTCTATATGTGGGGAAGAAAATGAGGGTGAAGGGGTTCAAATTTTGAGATAGCAGACTGATTGACATTTAAATCTTTTCTGAGCATTCATAAATATCAGTGCAGAAGTATAGAGTTATCCTACTAGAGATTCATGTCATGGTGTTTTGAAGTCTGTCCTTTTCCTATGCGTATTTTTTTCCTGTCTCTGTATTCCATTGAATGTTTTATCTTCAAGTATTTGATTGGAAACAAGTGGTTTGGAATACATCCGATGTTTGATGATCTAAAATCACACAATTGAATACTTCACTTTTTCTTCTAAAGTTACATTTAGAATTCATTCACAACTAGGTACTCTAAATGTAATGGATTGTTCTTCTCCTTCTGCTACCATACTGCAAAGATCCTATTGTCTAAAAAACATCATCTACCTTGCCTCTGCTTCTTGGATTACTTTAAACTAGTCACTGATAACCATATAAGTCCTCAAATTTGACTCCATGCCCAATGGTCTCATTCTCAGATCTGTAAACCACCATTAAAACCTTATTCTTATTTATTGCTTTGGTCATTGTATAAAAAATATCATTGAGGGATCCCCCTTTGGATTTAGAGGGCCAACTTTCAGTCCTGAAGTAGGTTTGAGGTTACCTCTGGTTTTTCCTCCTACAACCAAGGGAAATTACAAAGTGATAAAATTTTGGTGTCGTTGCCAGGGAGCGAAGGTGAAATATTCCCTGGGAAAGAATGACAAAGATCCAGATCTGATTGCTGATGGTGAATAGTATTCAGACATGAAGAGGTTGTGCATCATTCACCTGCCGAATCTACTGTCAACATAGTCCAGATTTCAAGGTATCACTGATGAATTCATTGTTCGAAAATGAATTCATCTATAAGGTATGCTCCTATGAATCATGCTCATATTCCCGGTTTTACAAATCACCTTCCTCGTATATATTGGAAGACACATTTTCGAAAATTCAGAGATCAGGAAGGATATGGCGCCTATTGACAACAATGCCCAATAATGTTTTATAAAAAGAACTTTGAAAATTGCATATTAGCATTACTAGGCCTGAGAGTATACAAAACCTTTTGAAAACCAAACTTTTTCTCACTCAAACTCGTAAATTTTTTACAAAATTTATAAAAAATTTACATGTGATAACATTGGCTACAATGGGGTTGGCATCCTCCCTGCGAGGTGCCAAAGAACCTGTAGACCTGTTCCTAATCCATTCAAAACATTCCATAATATGAAACTAGCAACCTGTACCTTGCTATGATCTAATCATTCAACTGAGATCAAATTCAAACTGAAACTACTGCATCTTTGTACAAGTTGGAAATTAAAAATAAAACCAAACTGCTCACTGCTAAAGTCAAACTGAAACTGTAATCTGACCACACTATGAAAACGGGAGGAAATGCTTGAAGCATCAAGATTATTTATGTAAAAGCCATCTTATTATAACCTGTTGAACATAATTGTTGGATCAAGTGATATGAAATATCCAATGCAACCAATTGAGTAGTTGGATACTTGACTGAAGCATGCATTCAGATCCTCTAAATAGAAAGAAAAACTGAAGATGTGACAATTCAACCTGCCATCTAGAACTAATTCTTGTGTTCATGAATTATGTAAAATTATCTTTCCCTGATGATTTTAGCTTGCTGGAAAAAGGGTCTTCAAAAACATGGAATGTTACCTCTTCTTGATGATCAACAAAAATAAAAAGGCAAGCTTCATCCCTAACTGTTAGTTGTTCTTGTTCTATGCCTTCTGTTTCAAGATCATTTTTAAAATAAATGACAACAATTTGTTCTTTCTTATCATCCACATCATGTACATTGTAAAACAATTTGTATGTTCTTGAACAACAATATCTATCTCATGTGCATGATGAATATCTAGATATCTTTCTCCATGCAGTTCAACAAAACCCTCATTTTGATCTTCACAAGTTTGTTCTTGAAACAAAAACTCAGAAAATGAACAATATGAAGAAACATATGATTGATTATCCTCATACTCTTGATTACATAAATATTGGCATGGCTACTGCAATTTTTCACCAAACTCAGAGGATGGAATGTGACTGTCATCATTAAAGTCCTTCCTGGTTTCATTTTCATCCAAGAGAGAAGCTACTATTTGTTGGAAGTTTTATTAAATATTATGGGAACTAGTCTCTAACATTTCCTCCTAATGATAAGATAATTTAGACATGGCTTCCTTGATTTCTTCATCCATTAGGTATTCGTCATCAATATCATTTCCCATGTGTTGAAAAATATTTTGAAGATTTCCACAAAAGTTTTCAACCAACACTATAGAAGGGTAGCTTTCTTTATAATTTTTACAAAATACTGAATAGAAATATTTAAGGGAATAAAGAATAGCAGGTCTTAACCTCTCGTACCATGATCTTGCCTTTTCTTCTAAGGTTACCATAAACATCTTCATCAATCAATCTTCATGCAATTCAACCCCTATCCTATGTATATGCATGTGAAATTTGACCAAATGGAAAACAACATCATCTCCTTCCTTAGTAATGCCACACATCATGAGTGTTGACGAGAGAATCTAGATGCAAGTGTTCAATAATTCTGCGAAGGAGAACCAAATTTTATACAAAGGGTTAACAAAGTTTCAATACAGAGCATCCAGGTGTTGAAATCACTGTTAAATGCTAACATGCATCATGAGAATTCCCAGTGAAGAAAGTATGCACCAGGTTATATACAAACATGCATATAAGTGCATAAGTGTCAATTCAAGATATAGAAGATTGTTTTGTAAACAAGATCCAAGTAACAAGTGCGCTAGGTATTTTAGCTCCCATCAAGTTCTGGAATAGAGAAAATTTCAGTTGCTTAAATGCAAAATGATGTCTAGGTTTCTCCAAAAATACAATGCTACAAAGCACATAGTGAACACCTGTTGGAGGTGTATAAGGAAGGTTATGCTCGATGCCTTCTATTGAAACCAATGTAACACAAATTGGCCAAGAGAAGCAAGGTAATTGTCATACAAGCAACTTAAGCGCTCATAGGTGTTAGTGAAAGTGTTAACAATTGGATTTGTCCCTACAATCCTCTGTTTCTAGCAGTTTAAATGTTAAACCCTCGAATACTACTGGTCTAAATGTACTCAAAGTGCTAGGAATCTACAACCAGTGTCCAAGTTGCATGCTTCAATTATTATTTTGGTGCCCATGGCCCATACAAGCATCAAATAGATTAATCTCATATTTTTTGGAATTCAACGATGTATTTGAGCTCCTTGATGGTGATTATGGCAATCAAATGCACCAAACAACAACATAGTTCTTTCAAAATGCACATTTAGTAAAGATTGGATCACTTGAAGGGAACAAAAAGACTAGTTATAAGGGTCTGATTGTTTCCTTTCTAAACCTGTCATCAATAAATGGAGTTGAGAATCCAATTGCAAA
>ML802699.1:93893-107351 GCA_009831015.1 Picea engelmannii | reverse complement strand
GGGGTGAATCAATTGTTATTGTGCTTAAACAATTTATAACTATTCAAACAATTTTTAATCTCTTCCAAGTGACCATCAATATTATACAAGATATGAACAACATAAATAATGAACATCAGTCACACATAAGATATACATAGAGACAGATTTTCACGAGGAAACCCATAAAGGGAGAAAACCTCTTCTTCTTCGAATGATAGGCAGTCTTTTAAGTTTTGTACATCATCTATCTTTGAGAACCAACTCAATATGTGGCTACTACCTCTGTTTTACAAGCTTCAACTTGCCGAGAGCACCAACCCTCTGATTTATCTAGCACCCACTAGAAGGAAACACTAACTCCTTGATTTCTCTAGCACCCACTAGAAGGAAGCATCAACTCCCTGAGTGTTCCAGCACAAAATGGATGGAAGTACCTACTTCCACTTATGCAAGCACCAACTTGCATACAAAAAACTTTGTGTTTTCCCAAGCACCACCCTTCCACCCTGTTTTCTAGCCACAACTAGATGAAAGCTTCAACTTCCAGTATTCAAGCACCAACTTGAATAACAAAGGAATACAGTCCTCCCTAGCACCTCCCTACCTCCCTGATTATAAATAAATGATTGAATAACCAACAATACAGATATATCAATTCTTACCACTTCTTCTCTGTTCTTCAATTCTTCTCTACTTCAATATTCTTCTGCTCTGTTCATACTTGGTTTGACTTGTTGTCTCTTTCTATCTGTTCTTTTTTTGTTCCTCTCAAGCTCTTTGGTAAGTGTTCATTCTTCTCTCTTCACCTTTTCTGTTTTGGTCAAATTTTGTTTCTCATCTCTGAATTTGATATCACACTGTGCATGCTGTGATTTTCCTTTCTCCTAGTTCAACTCATTTTGCAGTGAGAACAACCAACCTAACACAGTCATGACATTTCACTTTTATGCTCTCCACTGATTCAGTTACACCTCGAATCTCCAAAGAAACGCATCAACGACTAAATCGCCAAATGTCCAAGAACTATGATTCAGTTATGCTAACTGAATAGTAACTGAACAATTAACCGTGAAGTGAAACAATAGCCCTTCGATCAAATTCTTGATTAATCAACACTGTTGGATTACACCTGCAGGGACTTGCGTTTATCCTATATGCCCACTGGCTGTGACCAAACTCTAAACAGAAAGTGATTTCACGATTTCATGTTTCAGAAATCTTGTGATGAGACATCTCGACTCTCCCATGTCGTGATCTCCAAAATGGATCTTAATTGCTAGCTCCTTCCCTTCTTGTGACCACTGGCGGTGACCAAACGCTTATCCAGAAGGCGCTTCGCAACTCACGATTTCGGGGATCTTGGTATGAGGTGTCTTGACTCTCCCAAGTCGCAATCTTCAAAATGGATCTTAGCTGGACTAGCTCCTTCCTCTAGCCTTCAACGATGTGACCTTGGCTATGACCATGGGACAAAAATTCAAGCGATTCACTTGCCAGATCAATGGTGCAAAAATTTGATGATCCGATGGTCTAGATCATTTCATGACTTTGCATATCATGAGTTCCTGTGTCATATCCCTTTGACTCCTCCAATGTGCAAGTCAATGAAATTCTGATCACTCGCCACGTGTCATCTGGCTCCAACGGCCAAGATTGTTTCATGACTTCGCGTCTCATCTCCCTAGACAATCAACGGTCCAGATCTCTTCTTGATCTGACGGCTCAGATCATGTCGTGACTTCGTGTTTCACGACTTTGGAGGTTAGAGCACCTCCTTCCTTTGACCCTTCAGTTAGCGAAATGCTGATCTCTCGCCACGTGTCCTTCTTGGATCCACAGTCTAGATCATTTCGCAACTTCGTATTTCGCAGAGTTGGAGGATGGATCAGTCTTATCCTCTTCGTAGTTATACAGGATCCGATGATTGTTGGTCCTCGACACTCAGATCCAACATCTCAGATTTGTTCTCCTCTTTTATGCGATCCTCCTGTTTGAATTCAGATTTGATGACCATCATGAATTCATGATGGATGATCCAACGAGCACTGTTGCTCCTCCTCATGAGCTTACACTTCTGTTCTTTCCATGCCATTATCGTTGCACTGTTGATCTTGCTATCATTGGAAAACAAGTATACTCTCGCCGTGATGATCTTGCCATCAATGACAAACAAGCATACTCTACCTTCTGTCTGTAAATATGCCAACAATCTCCGCCTTTGGCATTGATGGCAACCTTGAAGAACCCGAAGAACTGCACTATTCTGGCAACCTTGAAGAACCTAAAGAACTGCACTATTCTTCTTGGACATCCAACCATACCACTGTAGCATCCTTACCATTACCACACTTTTTCTCCCCCTTTGACATCAATGTCAAAGAAGAAACACACTCCCCTTGAGCGTTTGCAGTACATCTCGAAGGTATCAGATATGCGACAAGCACATACTCCCCCTGACAAGGTAAACAGATTAGACGAAAGTCGATATAACCCCTAACTTTTGACAAAGATATCCAAAAGGTGTCGCTGCTAACGGTTTAGTAAAGATGTTAGCTATTTGTTCTGTGGAAGGAATATAATTCAGCTGAACAACTTTGTTTGTAACTTGTTCTATGAGAAAATGGTATTTTATTGGTATATGCTTAGTCTTTGAATGAAGTATAGGATTCTTGGAGACACTAATGGCACTGGTGTTATCACAGTGAAGTGAGATAGGATCAGTATAAGTTACCTTCAAATCTGTAAGAGTTTGTATCATCCATAAAATCTGAGTGCATCAAGTAGCAACAAAAATGTACTCAACCTTTGTAGTTGATAAGGAAATAGATCCATGTTTCTTACTAATCCATGCTACTAGTGATTCACCCAGGAAGAATGCACCTCCATTGGTGCTCTTTCTCTCATCCACACAATTTGCCCAATCAACATCTGAATAAACAGTTAAATGAAAATTCTGATTTCTAGGATACCACATACCATAAGTCATTGTGCCCTTCAAGTATTTGAATATCCTTGTCACAGCTACTAAATGAATCTGTTTAGGAGAAGACTGATAATGACCTACCATTCCAACAACTTGCATTATATCAGGACGGGATGCTATGATGTACATAAGACTGCCTATCATTGATCGATATGTCCTTTGATCAACATCAGGTGAAATATCATTTTTATTGAGCTTGCAATTGATCACCATAGGTGTACTAACAGGAGAAGAATCTTCCATCTGAAATTTCTTCAACATCTCTTTCAAATATTTTTTATGAGAGATAAATATTCCCGCAGAACTCTGATTTACTTGTAAGCTAAGAAAATATGACAATTCTCCTATCATGGACATCTCAAACTTTGTTTGCATAGAATTAGAAAACCACTGGACAAAGGAATCATTAGTACAACAAAAAATAATGTCATCTACATAAACCAAAACAACTAGTAAATCATCACCTTCAGACTTAATGTAGAGATTGCTGTCAACAATACCTTTCTTGAACCCTTTGTCTTGTAATTTTTTTTCCAGTCTATAATACCAAGCTCGTGGTTCTTGTTTCAGTCCATATAAAGGCTTCTTCAGTTTGCAGACATAGTCATGATTATCTATCAATGAGAATCCTTTAGGTTGCTCCATATATACTTCTTCCTTTAGATCTCCATTAAGAAATGTTGACTTAACATCCATCTGATACACCATAAAGTTCTTATGACATGAATATGCAAGAAACATTCTGATGGCTTCCAATCTTGCCACTGGTGCAAAGGTTTCATCAAAATCCTGTCCTTCAACTTGTGCATACCCTTTATAGACCAATCTGGCTTTATTCCTAACAACTTGTCCTTTTTCATTCATTTTATTCTTGAACACCCATTTGGAGCCTATTACATTCTTATCTTCAGGTCTAGGGACGAGCTCCCAAGTATTTTTCTTCTCAATCTGATCAAGATTTTCATTCATAGCTCTAATCCAGTCATCATGATTGCTGGCTTCATCAAAATTTTTAGGTTCAATCATAGATAGAAAAGAAACCTCAGATTTTTCTAAGTCTTTAATCAATTTCCTTCTTGTGTGAACTCCTTTATTTATATCTCCAATTATCTGATTTTCAGGATGATTCTTTCTAACTATTCTGAGAGGTGTTTTTGTTTCTTTCTGTTGATCTGTGTCAGCCTGAGTATTTGTGTCTTCATCGATTCAGATTATTCTCTTTTTGATCCTTGGACACGTTCATCTTCAACTTCAACTATATATTATGTGCTTGGTTCAAGATTGCTTACATTACGTACTGGGATTTCTTCATGAACTTTTATGTCGATACAATCAACCAATTTATGCAGCCTCTCATTATAGAATCTGTATCCTTTACTATTTGTAGCATAACCTAATAAGATACCTTCATCATCCTTGTCATCATATTTGCCAATATTTTCATCATTATTCTTGATGTAACATTTACTCCCAAAGACTTTAAAATGCTTGATTGAAGCAGGTCTTCCAAACCATATTTCATAAGGAGTCTTGTCACTATGTGGCCTGAGATGAGCTTTTTTAAGGATATGAACAGCTGTATGGATTGCTTCCACCCAATATGTCCAAGCAATATTCCTTTCATTCATCATTGATCTTGCCATCTGCTGAACTGATCTATTCTGCCTCTCAACTACTCCATTTTGCCGTGGAGTCATTGGAATAGTGTATTCTCGTTTGATTCCATGTTTATCATAGAACTCTTTGAGGTTCCATGAATTGAACTCTCCTCCTCTATCAGACCTTACTGCCTTCAATCTTTTTCCTGTTTGATTCTCAGTCAGAGCCTTAAACACTTTGAATTTTTCAAATGCTTTAGATTTTTCCTTAAAAAAGGAAACCCATGTTAGTCTAGAATACATCAATAATCAACATAAAATAGTTTTATTTTCCTGTACCTTCTTTTCTTGATGGTCCACGTAAATCCATATGTACTAACTGGAGAGGTTTTTCTGTTGAAGGAATTTTTTTAGATTTGAACTGTGTCCGAGTAAGATTTCCTATTTGGCAAGGTTTACAAATAGAGTTATATGGTTTTGATATATTTGGAAGATATTTTACTTCCCCAGTGTTTCTAAGCTTGATTATATGATCAAAATTTAGGTGTCCAAGTATCCTATGCCATAGCCAACTTTCATCATACTTGCTTAATTGACATTCTTCTTTTTCTTCTTTTAACACATAGACATTGTTTTCTATTCTTATCCCTTTTTCAACCAACTGTTTTGAATTCATAGACTTTATTTTATGATCTTTAGAAGTAAAAACAACTTCACATTCTCTGTCACAACTTGACTGACAATTAGTAGGTTATGTTTCAGACCATCTACAAACAACACATCTTGATATTTTCCTTTGCCATTACTCATACTTACTATTCCTTTACCTTTTATTTTTCCTGGTGCATCATTTCCAAAAGTTACATTCTCTGATTTGCTTTCACTTAGAGTTAGAAACTTACTTTTGTCTCCAGTCATATGTTTGGAACATCCACAGTCAATATACCATGGATTATTTTGTCTTTGGGATGATAACACTAGTCTACAGTTGTCATCTTCTTTCTTCTTCCAAACCTTGAAATTTTCAGCAGTGGGATTCAAATATGGCTTACAATTCCTTAAGCGACAATCTGCAGCTTTGTGTCCATAGTTATGGCGGCCGTAACATTCTGGTTCACTGAATAACAGATCATAACGATTGTTATGCTCATAACTTTTTTTATGTTTCACCTGCATCCTTTTCCCAACCATCACATGATTTATAGTATGTTTTTGTTTGTTGCTTGGCTGTCTCGATCTTTGTTGTGGAAGATAATTATTCCTTGAGTATCTTGATTGCTCATATCTGAATCTTAAAGAACAAGTTATAACTTTGTGACCAAATTTAGAATAGAAAAAACAATATCCATAGAAAAATTCTTTGTACCTGGAAAAATACTGTCTTCTTTGAGAAGGTCGATTTCTTCCATGCTGATAATTTCTTTGATCTACAGATTCGGTTCTGGTACTTTTTCTTTCATTCCTTCTTGGTGGCTGATTTTCTTTCTTTGTTTCTGCAGAGTGGTTGTTGTCAATGATTGTAGATTTGACAAACTTGATGGATTCTGTATTACTTGGGTGATCGCTACTTGATCCTTCTTCATAGCCCAAGCCAACTTTCAACTTTTGATTCCTTTGCTGATTTAGAATGGAGGTTAATCCTTCTGATGCTTTAATACTTGAAAGATTTTGGTGATACAATGCCTTAAACTTCTCCATCTCTTTTCTGGTTTTTACTATCTCTTCTTCTAAGGCTTCACATCTCACTTTCTTCTCTGATAACTGTTTTTTTAGAATGTCCTCTATTTTCTTTTCCTCTTCTAACTCCACTTTTAGCAATGCAAAATCTTCATCAGGTTTTTTACCATTCATTTTAAACTGTACCAACAACTGTTTTTGTTTTTTCTTCTTAAATATGAGTCTGTCAATTTCTTCCAAAGCACTGATTAATTCAGCTTCCATATCCACCACAACTTCCTCTTCATCCTTGTCACCTCCTGTGTGTTCATCATTAAGATCTCCCATAGCCATAAGCATAAAATCATTCACTTTGTCTTCGCAGGATGAATCACTATCTATGTCTTCTGAGGAGTCGTCATTGTTTGCACACAAACTTTTCTTTTTACCATATTTCTTAAATTTGTATTTCTTTTCATCATCAGAGTTTTGGTCCCTTTTCTGGTGAGGACACTTAGATGAAAAATGACCTATTTTACCATAGTTAAAGCATTTGAAGGGAAACTTGCCTTGGTATTTTCCCGATCCTTTCTTTAATCTTCTCACAAATTTTGCCTCAATATCATCTAGTTCTGAATCAATATTCTTGTCTGCTTTAAAATATGCTTCCCTAGTAATGGATTTATCTTTAATAATTCTCATTTCATATGCAGTTAGAGTTCCTAGGAGTTGATCAATGGACAAAGTTTTAAGATCATTTAGTTCTTCTATTGCAGAAACTTTTGGATTAAATTTATCAAGCAGAGATCTTAAAATCTTCTGAACTAAAAATGATTCTTCAATCTTCTCACCAAGACCTTTCATGGCATTTACAAGTTCTTCAACTCTTAAAAAATACTTCCTAACTGTTTCATCTTCATTCATCTTTAGTTGTTCAAATTTCAATCTATATGTTTGAAGTTTGGCATCTTTTACTTTCTCATTTCCTTCATAACTGCTAATAAGTTTATCACACATTGCTTTGGTAGATTCAAGATGCATCACCTTTACAAACTCAGCTTCAACAAGTCCATTCAAGATAGCATTCATTGCCTTTGCATTGAAACTAAATTCTAACTTATCATCTTTAGAAGCTAGCACAACAAGCTTTATATATCGAGTTTCTACTACATCCCAAACATCAACACCTAAGGCCATTATGTATGTTCTCATTCTAACCTTCCAGAAGGCAAAATTTGTTCCATCAAACAGAGGAGGCTTATTGGCTGAATTCCCTTCATGACTTGTCATGTTTAAGATTACATATCTACCTTTAAATAAAAGGAACCCGCTCTGATACCAATTGTTGAAATTACTAAGACAACTGAGAGGGGGGGGGGGGTGAATCAGTTGTTACTGTGCTTAAAAAATTTATGACTATTCAAACAATTTTTAATCTCTTCCAAGTGATCATCAATATTATACAAGATATGAACAACATAAATAATGAAAATCAATCACACATAAGATATACACAGAGACATATTTCACGAGGTAACCCATAAAGGGAGAAAACCTCTTCTTCTTCGAATGATAGGCATTCTTTTAAGTTTTGTACATCATCTATCTTTGAGCACCAACTCAATCTGAGGCTACTACCTCTGTTTTACAAGCTTCAACTTGTTGAGAGCACCAACCTTTTGATTTCTCTAGCACCCACTAGAAGGAAACACCAACTCCCTAATTTCTCTAGCATCCACTAGAAGGAAGCACCAACTCCCTAAGTATTCCAGCACCAACTGGATGGAAGTACCTACTTCTACTTATACAAGCACCAACTTGCATACATAAAACTTTGTGTTTTCCCAAGCACCACCCTGCCACCTTGTTTTCTAGCCACAACTAGATGAAAGCTTCAACTTTCGGTATTCAAGCACCAACTTGAATAACAGAGGACTACAGTCCTCCCTAGCGCCTCCCTACCTCCCTGATTATAAATAAATGATTGAATAACCAACAATATAGATATATCAATTGTTACCGCTTCTTCTCTGTTCTTCAATTCTTCTCTACTTCACTATTCTTCTTCTCTGTTCATACTTGGTTTGACTTGCTGTCTCTTTCTATCTGTTCTTTTTCTATTCCTCTCAAGCTCTTTGGTATGTGTTTATTCTTCTCTCTTCACCTTTTCTGTTCTGTTCAACTTCTGTTTCTCATCTCTGAGTTTGATCTCACAATGTGCATACTTTGATTTTCCTTTCTCCCAGTTCAACTCATTTTTCATTGAGAACAACCAATCTCACACAGTCACGACATTTCACTTTTATGCTCTCCACCAATTCAGTTACACCTCGAATCTCCAAAAAAACGCATCAACAACTGAATCTCCAAATGTCTAAGAACTATGATTCAGTTCTGCTAACTGAATCGTAACTGAATCGCCAAATGTCCAAGAACTATGATTCAGTTCTGCTAACTAAATTGTAATTGAACAATTAATTATGAAGTGAAACAATATCCCTTCGATCACATTCCCGATTAATCAGCACCGTTGGATTACACCCGTAGGGACTCGCATTTATAGTATATGCCCACTGGCTGTGATCGAACGCTAAACATAAAATGTTTTCACGATTTCGCATTTCAGAAATATTGTGATGAGACATCTTGACTCTCCCATGTCGTGATCTCTAAAATGGAGCTTAGCTTATAGCTCCTTCCCTTCTCATGACCACTGGCGGTGACCAACCGCTTATCTAGAAGGCGCTTCACGACTCACGATTTCGGGGATCTTGGTATGAGGTGTCTCGACTCTCCCAAGTCGCGATCTCTGAAATGGAGCTTAGCTGGACTAGGTCCTTCCTCCAGCCTTCAACGATGTGACCTTGTCTATGACCACGGGCCAAAAATTCAAGTGCTTTGCTTGCCAGATCAACGGTCCAGAACTTTGGTGATTCGACGGTTCAGATCATTTCGCAACTTCGCATATCGTGAGTTCCTATGTCATATCCCTTTGACTCTTCCAATGTACAAGTCAATGAAATTCTAATCGCTCGCCACATTTCCTCTGGCTCCAATGGCTAGGATTGTTTCATGACTTCACGTCTCGTCGCCCTGGACAATCAACGGTCCAGATCTCTCCTCGCTCAGATCATGTCGTGACCTCGCGTTTCACGACTTTAGAGGTTAGAGCACCTCCTTCCTTTGACCCTTCAGTCAGTGAAATGTTGATCTCTCACCACATGTCCTTCTTGGATCGACAGTCCAGATCATTTCGTGACTTTGTATTTCACGGAGTTGGAGGATGGCTCAGTCTTATCCTCTTCGCAGTTATACAGGATCCGACGACTATTGGTCCTCAACACTCAGATCCAATGCCTGATATTTGTTCTCCTCTTCTATGCGCTCCTCCTGTCTGAATTCAGATCTGACGACCATTGGGAATTCAGGATGGATGATCCAACGATCACTATTGCTCCTCCTTCCAAGATTACACTTCTGTTTGTTCTATGCCATTATCGCTGCACTGCTGATCTTGTTATCATTGGCAAACACGTATACTCTCATCGTGCTGATATTGCCATCAAACAAGCATACTCTGCCTTCTGTCTGTAAATATGCCAACATATTACACATATATTTCTATTCTTAGGGTGGAAATGTTGATGTTTGCACTATTATTATGAACATAAGGAAGATAATCTTGGCTTCCAGAGGAAAATCTATTGGATGCTAGTCTTTATTCCCTTAAATATTCCTATTCAATATTTTGAGAAAATTATAAAGAAAGCTACCCTTCTATAGGGCTGGCTGAAAACTTCAGTGGAAATATTGAAAATCATTTTTAACACATGGGAATTGTTATTGATGCCAAAGACCTAATGGATGAAGAAATCAAGGAAGCCATGTCTGAATTATCTTATCATTAGGAGGAAATGTTAGAGACTCGCTGCCTTCATATTCAAGAAAACTTCCAATGAATATTAGCTTCTCTTTTGGATGAAAATGAAACCGAGAAGGATTTTAATGATGACAATCATGTTCCATCTTTTGAGTTTGATGAAAATTTGTAGCAGCCATGCGAGTGTTTATGTAATCAAGAGTATGAGGATAATCATTCATATGTTTCTTCAGATTGTTCATTTTGTGAGTTTTTGTTTCAAGAACAAACTTGTGAATATCAAAATGAGGGTTCTATTGAACTGCATGGAGAAAGATCTCTGGATATTCATCATGCACATGAGATAGATGTTGCTGTTCAAGAAAATACAAAATATTTTTACGATGAAGATGATGTGGATGATAAGAAAGAACAAACTGCAATCATTTATTTTAAGAATGATCTTGAAATTGAAGGCATAGAACACGAACAAATAACAGTTAGGGATGAAGCTTGCCCTTTTCTTTTTGCTGATCATCAAGAAGAGGTAATAATCCATGTTTTTGAAGACCCTTTTTCCATCAAGTTGAAATCATCAGGGAAAGAGAATTTTGTAGAATTCAAAAACACACGAATTAGTTCCAGATGGCAGGCCGAGTTGTCATATCTTCAGTTTTTCTTTCTATTTAGAGGAGTTGAATGCATGCTTCAGTCAAGTATCCAACTGCTTGATTGGTTGCATTGGATATTTAATATCACTTGATCCAACAATTCTGTTCATCAGGTTAGAATATGATGGTTTGTACATAAATAAGCTTGATGCTTCAAGCATTTCCTCTAATTTTCATAGTGTTGTCAGATTGCAATTTCAATTTGACTTTAGCAGTGAGTTGTGTTGATTATTTGGGTTGGTTGTCATTGATGTCAACCCTTGAAGAATTTACGGTAGCACAAAGATTTTGGTAATGGACCCAAGTTTGTTTGATGCATAATGGTATGATTTTTAATATATTTGAAGGTAAGACTATACTAGATGGATAGTACATGTCATGCCATTTCTGGTGGTATGTGGAACATCACATAACTCCTCAGGGTTAGAGAGTTATGGCCATGTGAAGTTGGAGAATCCTCATGAGTCATTTAGAAGCCCCAAAAGGTCAAAGTAGTCAAAGTGGTTGCAAATAAGAAATTATTTAAATAATACAGTGAAGTGATTAGTGTACTATAAGTCAAAGTGGATAAAAAATAAATTATTTAAATAATAAAGTTAAAGGAGAAATTACTAAGTGGACAAGTGGTTAAAAGTGGGTTAGCCCTAAAATAAGGAAAGTGGTTTAAGAGATTTTAGAAGGTAAATAATAAAGTGAAATGATGAGTGTATTATAAGTCAAAGTGGATACAAAATAAATTATTTAAATAATAAATTTAATGGAGAATTACTAAGTGGACAAGTGGTTAGAAGTGGGTTAGCCCTAAAATAAGGAAAGTGGTTTAAGATGGTTAGAAGGTAACCCCTTGAGGAAGCTGCATAAAAGTATAAATAAGAGGCAATGGTCTCTCATTTTAATCACACTTGAGCATATTGAATATCTACAAGTGACTGAGGTAACCAAAGGATATCTAAGCTGAATTTTAGAGGGAAGGTGAAGTAAAGAAGGCTGAAATTCAAGGGATGATAAATTCTTTTGATGATGTTTTCTAAGGTATGTTATTTACAGGTCATCTCACCATTTTCACAATAAACTTTTTTCTAGAATGATTCAGAGCGTGAAATTGGGAGGCCATTGAGAAAACATATCCAAGTAGTTGTGATACAAATTTCAGATTGTGGGTCGTTGTATTTTTGGAGTTACACTCCGTGAAAAATAGGGTTTGTGGCTAGTCCTGAAACTAGTCTAAAACATGTGTTTCGGGTAAAAACATCATAACTTCTTCATAACAGATCCAAATTCAGTAAGACAAACTATATTGGTTAGAGTACAGTCTATAGTATTTTTTGTACCATTTTCAGATCCATACAACAAATATTTCGTGCGGGCACGCTCTACAAGTTCGCTCTCTAGAAAAGCCAAAATTCAACAAGGTATGCCATTTTTATTATAACTCCTTTTCTGAGAGGTTCCAAGTAGTGAAACCCAGAGGAATTGCATAAAAGACACTGACGAACATTGTGTACTATTTTCAGATCTTTATTCATTATAGGTACATAGTTATGATTATTTCAAGTTAGGGTTGTTGACTAATAAAAAATTAGCCATGTGAGACTAAAGTAAAGTTTGATGAAAATTATAGTCTCTTGCTGTTAAAGTTAAGGTTTGTAGGTATGTGATCATATACACCAGGTCTATTACAGAGTTACAAATCAGATTTGGATGATGAATTTGATGAGATATTTTGGTTGAGGTACATGTTGGGTGCATGGTTGAGACAAGTAGTTGATGAGTTGGCACATACTTGAGGTGTATAGTTGATGATGTTTGTACATCTTGATGAGTCATAGTTGATGAGTAGTTGATGCATGATTGGTACATGGTTGGAGGCACTTGTTAGTAATATTGTTGACACATGGTTTATGGATGATGTAGCATACTTGTCTTGGTATATTATTAGAAGCACATATTGATCTTGGTGATGATTATGAGTTGTTGTGTTATGCTTGGTTGATGCACATATTGGTGATATTGTGCATATGGTTGAGAGTTGTCTTGGTGATTGATATTGGTGAGTAGATCTGATTTGGTTGATAAGATTGATGAGACATGTTGTTGTGATAGGTTGTTTGGACATGCTATTGTGATAGGTTATTTGTATAGGTTTCGTGCATGGTTGATGCATTTGTTTATGGTACAGGTTGAGGTACAGGTTGATGTATGGTACATGTTGGCATGTGTTATTGGTACAGGTAGTTACAGGTTGTTTGGTGTAGGTTGATTGGTACAGGTTTACATCACTATATCTCACAGTGATAGTGTGCCAATGGTTCCATCATTCTACTTATATTTCAAGGTGGTTGGACGAGGAAAGGATAGGTGGTTGTAGCCACCTTCCGGTTGTAGCTAGAGAACATAGGGGGTTGTAGCCAAAGAATTTGGGAGTTGGAGCTTCCCTCAGGTTGTAACTTGAAAAACTAGGATGTTGGAGACTCCTTCCAATTGCAGCTGGAAAACAAAGGAAGTCGGTGCTTCCAATGAATGCATTTCTTAAAGACATATAAGAAAAAACATTCCATGGTTTTCTCCCACTTTGGGTTTCCACATAAAAACACTGGTGTATTGTGTATGTGTATGATTGCAGATTTGTTCATTGTTTATTTACTCTGCAACTATTGGATGATAATGTTACATTGATATAACACTTTCATTTTGTGGTTAAAAAGGATT
>ML802699.1:34827-93827 GCA_009831015.1 Picea engelmannii | reverse complement strand
TTCAGAGCCGGTTCCTTCAAGAATCAGTTTAACCATTGAAAGGTAGATCATGGAGAGCAACAACATGTATAAACATGGAATACCACAATTTGATGGACATAAGTATGCATTATGGAGAAGAAGGGTAAAAACATATATATAGGCGTAGGGATTTGAAATTTGACAATCTATAGTAGATGGATACAAAGAACCAACAGTTCATTCAACAAGTGAAAGAGCAATTAAACTCGGTCAAATAATTCCAAAGCCACAAATGCACTTCTGAATGGTCTTGGTGAATCGATATACACCAGGGTTATGCATTGTAAATCTGCTAAAGAGATTTGAGACAAACTTCAAAATATTTATGAAGGAGATTCAAAAGTCAAAGCAACAAAGCTTCAAACTTACAGAGGTCAATTCGAACAACTAAAGATGAAGGAAGATGAGAATATTACAACTTACTTCTTATGAGTCGATGAAATAGTAAATGCAATCATAGGATTGGGAGAAGAAATTAAAGAATCTGTAATTGTTCAAAAGGTACTAAGATCTCTTCCTATGATATTTGATCCTAAGATATTAGCACTGGAAGGAAGAGCAGATCTAGAATCAATAAGCATGGACGAACTACATGGAATCTTCACAACATACGAAATGAGAACTGAACAGGAAAATCCAGATATAAAAGAAGCAACTTTCAAAGCATCCAAAAGGTCAAAGCAAAAGGGAAAGCAAAAAAGAACATAGCAACAACAATGACATCTCAGAAGATGATGAAGAAATTACCAATTTTGTCAAGATATTGAACAAGGGAACCAACGACAGATATAAAAATAATCTTCCATTGATTTGTTTTAATTGTGATGGTATTGGTCATTTTGCTAACAAATGTCCTCATAAAAAAAATAAGGGGAATGATGAATATTACTCAAATAACAAACAAACATTTAAAGGCAAAGGAACTAAAAATAAAGTTTTCAAGAAAAACTTATGCACCAAAGAAGAAATCTCCTCATCAGATGAAGATGAAGTCAGTGACAGTGAGACAGAAAGAGTTATATTCATGGTAGTAGAAGACTCTGATAAAGAAGACACCGAAGAAGAATATGAAGAGGCATAAGTTGACTACCGAGAAGAATTGTTGACTGCCATAGAAGTTATAAGAAGAGAAAAGAAGAAAAATAATAAGCTACAAGAAGAACTAGACAAGAAGGAAGACACTCAAGAACTAGAGTAGATCATCACATAATTGAAGGTTCAAATAGAAGAATATAAAATAATTGAAGACACACTCAAAGAATAGTTAGAAGAAAGAGACATGATCAGTGGAAATTTGGAAGCAAAGATTGTCACATTGAGAAATGATCTTCAAAAGAAAAATATGCAAAACAACTCAAAAGTTTTGGATGACATTACCAACAGTCAAAGGCCTAATCATGACAAGTCTAGACTTGGATACAATCAGACAGAAAAAGGATCAAGCTCCAAAGAAACATAACAAGAAACATATTGAAAAAGTTATGCAGAAATAATCAAAGGGGATAGGAAGACCTACAAGGAAGATTACAGGGGCACTCCTCCACCGAGAAGATTCAGATTTTAGAATCAACGACCGACAGAAACAAATAGGCCTCAGGAAGAAGAAGGATTCATAAGAGTAACTAATTTCAGAAGATATTCAACTCCCAGGTATCAAACTATCTTTTTGGGTTTATGTTATGCATGCAATAATTTTGGACATAAAGCTGTAAATTGCAGAGCTAATAGCAGGAACATAAATGGTTATCCAAGAAGGCCTAGTGAAACATAGAGAAGAAGCTACGATCTGTTTGAATCATTGAGCACTGAAGTGGAATGATAGAAGTGCAATAATGTTGGACACATGGCCAAATATTGTAGAATGACAATCCCTCTTAAAGAACCACAACATAACAACAAGAGTCATAAACATGAGCCTCAGAAGAGAACATGGATAAGAAAGCATAATCAATATAGAAATGAAGAATGCACACTCTCTCTACAAGCTAAGCAGAAGAAGCGTGGTTGGTATGTTGACAGTGGCTGTTCAAAACACAAAGAACAGGTGAACAAAGACTAGGTCTCGAAGATCGCAAGATTGGAAATAAAATGAGATGAATAAAATTCTACAGAGAAAAGGAAAGATGTCAGATACGTAATGATTTGGAAAATAACTGAAAGAAAAAAAGGACAGGTAAATAAGGAGCATGTTCAAGAGATTGTAATTTTAGGCACTGTAGTGAAAGATGAATCCACAGACAGAAAGAAAGAAGTCAGAGCTCAGAGAGATGATGAATATACTAATGAAGATGATGATGAATACACTTCATAGCAGGAATTGTTCTGAGCCATACGACTTAGAGACTCCCAGATAATATAAATAATAGATAGGGGGAGTCTATGTGGTAGCTGAGACAGACCAGAGAACCATCCTTAGAGTAGCTTGTAGAATTTGAGTAGACATATTCAGTGCATTCAGTTAGTAGAAGTACAATATGATAGATTAATTAGTTGTAGTAGTACTTCATGATAGTATAGTGACATATGAGGCAAAATTATGGACAGTTGTGTAGCAGAGTCTTGAACGATATGGACAGATATGGACGTGAAATCATCTTTTCTAAATGAGGAACTTGAAGAAGAAGTCTACATTGAACAACTGGTTCCTAGAGCATGGTACTCTAGACTGGACAAATATTTACAACAGACAGGGTTCAGAAAAGGAAGTGCAGACAACAACCTCTACATCAAGGTTACTCAAGATGGTATTTTATTAATTGAAGTTTATATTGATGATATTATTTTTGGAAGTACTGATGACAGGTTAAGCTAGAAATTTGCAAAGGATATGCATAATGAATTTGAAATGTCATTACTTGGAGAACTATACTTCTTTCTAGGTCTTCAGATATGTCAAAGCAACCAAGGAATTTTTATTTCTCAAACTAAGTATATAAGAGAAATGCTAAAGAGGTTCGGAATGGAAGATTGCAAACTAGTTACCACTCCTATGCAATCCAGTTGCAAGTTGAGCAAAGATGATGATTTAAAGTCTACAAACCATAGGAAATACATGTCAATGATTGGTAGCTTACTATACGTGACAACATCCAGACCAGATGTAATGCAGATAGTTGGACAGGTGGCACGATTTCAAGCAGCACCAAAGGAATCACATGTATTAGCAGTGAAGAGGATTTTCAGATATCTCAAAGGAACATAAGAGTTTGGATTATGGTATCCAAAAGGAAAGGATCTATCATTTATTGCCTACACAGATGAAGATTGGGCAGGTTTCATTGATGACCGACGAAGCACCAATGGAGCAACATTCTACTTGGGTGAGTGTTTAGTATCTTGGATAAGCAAGAAACACTCATCAATATCTTTATCTACAACCGAAGTAGAGTATATTGAAACAACAAGATGTTGTACTCAGGTTCTATGGATGAAACAAACTTTGACAGATATACAGGTTGAGTATGATGATCCCATTCCAATCTATTGTGATAATACAAGCGCCATAAGTATCTCAAAGAACCCGGTGATGCACTCTAAGACGGAGCACATTCCAATAAAGTATCACTTTCTACGGGAATAGGTTGTAGAGAAGAACATCTGAGTTGAATATGTGGGCACAAAAGAATAAGTGGCATAAATCTTTACAAAACCACTTCCAAGGGAAGCCTTTGAATATTTTCGTCAGAGACTTAGAGTAATTTCTACTCCAAAATGAATGCTTTTGAATGCTTATCTTATATGTCTTATATTTACACGAGTAAGCACCATAAAGAGGACAATTCAGGTTGGGGTATTGGTTTCAGGAAGAGTTAATTAAGGGAGAGTAACCCCAAGGACAATTCATTTAGGGGGAGAAGCCCTGGATGGAAATATACCTTTGTCATTGATGACAAAGGGGGAGATATTTATCATATGCAAAGGTAAATGCTTGGAGAAAGAGCATAGAGGAATGGTTCCAGAGGGAGCGATGGTCACAGGGGGAGAATGAGTGATATGACTTCAATATTGCAGCAGAGTGTTGCCATCAATGCCAAAGGGGGATATTGTTGATTATTTGAGTTGGTTGTCATTGATGTCAAGCCTAGAAGAAAGTCCGGTAGAGAATTCTGATAGCGCAAAGGTTTGGGTAATGGAACCAAGTTTGTTTGATGTATAATTGCATGCATTTTAATATATTTAAAGGTAAGAATATTCTAGATGGATAGTAAATGTCATTCCATTTCCGGTGGTATGTGGAACGCCACATAACTCCTCACGGTTAGAGAGTTATGGCCATGTGAAGTTGGAGAACCCTCATGAGTCATCTAGAAGCCCCAACAGGTCAAAGTAGTCAAAGTGGTTGGAAAGAATAAATTATTTAAATAATAAAGTGAAGTGATGAGTGTACTATAAGTCAAAGTGGATACAAAATAAATTATTTAAATAATAAATTTAATGGAGAAATTACTAAGTGGACAAGTGGTTAGAAAAGGGTTAGCCCTAAAATAAGGAAAGTGGTTTAAGAGATTTTAGAAGGTAAATAATAAAGTGAAGTGATGAGTGTACTATAAGTCAAAGCGGATACAAAATAAATCATTTAAATAATAAATTTAATGGAGAAATTACTAAGTGGACAGGTGGTTAGAAGTGGGTTAGCCCTAAAATAAGGAAAGTGGTTTAAGATGGTTAGAAGGTAACCCCTTGAAGAAGCTACATAGAAGTATAAATAAGAGGCAAGGGTCTCTCATTTTAATCACACTTGAGAATATTGAATATCTACAAGTGACTGAGGTAACCAAAGGATATCTAAGCCGAATTTCATAGGGAAGGTGAAGTAAAGAAGGCCAAAATTCAAGGGAGGATAAATTCTTTTGATGATGTTTTCTAAGGTATGTTATTTACAGGTCATCTCACCATTTTCGCAATAATTGTTTTCTAGAATGATTCAGACTATGAAATTGGGAGGCCGTTGAGGAAACATACCCAAGTAGCTGTTATAAAAATTTCAGCTTGTCGGTCGTTGTATTTTTCGAGTTACACTACGTGGAAAATAAGGTTTGTGGCTAGTCTTGAAACTAGTTTAAAACATGTGTTTCGGGTAAAAATGTCATAACTTCTTCATAACAGATCCAAATTTAGTAAGACAAAATGTATTGGTTATAGTACAATCTGTAGTATTTTGTGTACTATTTTTAGATACATACAACAAATATTCTGTGCGGGGCACGCTCTACAAGTTTTCTCTCTAGAATAAGCCAGAATTCAACAAGGTATGCCATTTTTGTTATAACTCTTTTCCGAGAGGTTCCAAGTAGTGAAACTTGGAGGAATTACATAAAAGACACTGACGAACATTGTGTACTATTTTCAGATCTTTAATCATTATAGGTACATAGTTATTATTATTTCAAGTTAGGGTTGTTGACTAATACAAAATTAGTCATGTGAGACTAAAGTAAAGTTTGATGAAAATGCTAGTCTCTTGTTGTTAAAATTAAGGTTTGCAGGTATGTGATTATATACACCAGGTCTATTACAGAGTTACAAATCATATTTGGATGATGAAATTGATGAGGGCTTTTGGTTGAGGTACATGTTGGGTACATGGTTGAGACAAGTAGTTGATGAATTGGCACATACATGAGGTGTATAGTTGATGATGTTGGTACATCTTGATGAGTCATAGTTGATGAGTAGTTGATGCATGATTGATACATATTTGGTACATGGTTGGAGACACTTGTTAGTAGTATTGTTGACACATGGTTTATGGATGATGTAGCATACTTGTCTTGGTATATTATTAGAAGAACATATTGATCTTGGTGATGATTATGAATTGTTGTGTTATGCTTGGTTGATGCACATCTTGTTGATATTGTGCATATGGTTGAGAGTTGTCTTGGTTATTGATCTTGGTGAGTAGATCTGATTTGGTTGTTAAGATTGATTAGACATGTTGTTGTGATAGGTTGTTTGGACAGGTTATTATGACAGGTTATTTGTACAGGTTTGGTGCATGGTTTATGCATTTGTTTATGGTACATGTTGAGGTAGAGGTTGATGTATGGTACATGTTGACACATGTTATTGGTACAGGTAGTTACAGGTTGTTTGGTATAGGTTGATTGGTATAGTTTTACAACTGTATATCTCATAGTGATAGTGTGACAGTGGTTCCATCATTCTACATATATTTTAGGGCGGTTGGACAAGGCAAGGACATGTGGTTGTAGCCACCTTCTGGTTGTAGCTGGATAACATAGGGGGTTGTAGTATCCTTCTGGTTGTAGCTAGAGAATTGGGGAGTTGGAGCTTCCCTTAGGTTGTAGCCTGAGAAAATAGGGGGGTGGAGCCTCCTTCCATTTGCAGCTGGAAAACAAAGGAAGTTGGTGCTTCCAATGAATGCAATTCTTAAAGACATATAAGAAAATGAATTACGTGGTTTTCTCCCTCTTTAGGTTTCCACGTAAAAACATTGGTGTACTGTGTATGTGTATGATTTCTCATTTGTTAATTGTTTATTTACTCTACAACTATTGGGTGATAATGCTACATTAATATAACACTTGCATTTTGTGGTTAAAAAGGATTAGATTGCTCTATTACTGATTCACCCCCCCCTCTAAGTAATCCAACAAGTTGTTTGGTTTTATTTTGAATTTCCAACTTGTACAAAGATGCAGTAGTTTCAGTTTGAATTTGATGTCATTTGAATGATTAGATCAGAGCAAGGTACAAATTGCTAGTTTCATAATATGCAATGTTTTGTATGGATTAGGCACAGGTCTACATGTTCTTTGGTGCCTCGAAGGGAGGAAGCCATACCCATTGGAGCCAATGTTATCACATGTAAAGTTTTTATAAATTTTGTAAAACATTTACGAGTTTGAGTGAGAAAAATTTTGTATTTCAAAAGGCTTTGTAGACTATCGGGACTGCTAAGGCTAATATGCAGTTTTCAAAGTTCTTTTTATAAAAAAATATTGGTCATTGCTATCAATAGGCCCCATATCTACGCGAATTATACCAAGGGTTGATAGATTCAAGCATCAAAGCACATATGTCCAAGCATCAACCATGCCAAGGCACATGAGAGGAGCATATTATTTGCACAACACGTTAATAGGCGTTGTATGTAATATGGTATAAAAACACCAACAAAACTCTTTCATTAGAATAATGTGGGATAATTCTCACCATATGCAAATTAAAAAGAGTGCTAAGCTACAGGAGATCGCTCGAGGGAATGCTAGGTGTTGATTGTGTTGAACATGTCAAGGTTTCAGTCTTATTAATGGTGCGCATCATGAGTGCTGACGAGAGTATTCGTATGCAAGTGTTCAATAACACCGCGAAGGAGAACCAAATGTCATTCAAAGGGTCAAAAAAGTTTCAATATGAAGCATCTGTTGATTAATTGGGTTGGTTTTCATTGATGTCAACACTTGAAGAAAGTCCGGTAGCACAAAGGTTTTGGTAATGGACCCAAGTTTGGTTGATGGATAATGGCATGAGTTTTGATATATTTGCAGGTAAGACTATTCTAGATGGATAGTACATGTTGATGTCATTCCATTTCCAGTGGTATGTGTAATGTCACATAACTCCTCACGGTTATAGAGTTATGGCCATGTGAAGTTGGAGAACCCTCATGGGTCATCTAGAAGCCCCAAAAGGTCAAAATAGTCAAAGTGGTTGCAAAGAAGAAATTATTTAAATAATAAAGTGAAGTGATGAGTGTACTATAAGTCAAAGTGGATACAAAAGAAATTATTTAAATAATAAAGTTAATGGAGAAATTACTAAGTGGACAAGTGGTTAGAAGTGTGTTAGCCCTAAAGTAAGGAAAGTGGCTTAAGATGGTTAGACGGTAACCCCTTGAGAAAGAAGTGAAGTGATGAGTGTGCTATAAGTCAAAGTGGATACAAAAGAAATTATTTAAATAATAAAGTTAATGGAGAAATTACTAAGTGGACAAGTGGTTACAAGTGGGTTATCCCTAAAATAAGGAAAGCGGTTTAAGATGGTTAGAAGGTAACCCCTTGAGGAAGGTACATGAAAGTATAAATAAGAGGCAAGGCTCTCTCATTTTAATTACACTTGAGAATATTGAATATATACAAGTGACTGAGGTAACCAAAGGATATCTAAGCCGAATTTTAGAGGGAAGGTGAAGTAAAGAAGACCAAAATTCAAGGGAGGATAAATTCTTTTGATGATGCTTTCTAAGGTATGTTATTTACAAATTATCTCACCATTTTCGCAATAAAGTTTTTTTCTAGAATGATTCACGCCATGAAATTGGGAGGTCATTGAGGAAACATATCCAAGTAGCCGTGATAAAAATTTCAGCTTGTGGGTTGTTGTATTTTTGGAGTTACACTCCGTGGAAAATAGGGTTTGTGGCTAGTCTTGAAACTAGTCTAAAACAAGTGTTTCAGGTAAAAATGTCATAACTTCTTCATAACAGATCCAAATTCAGTAAGAACAAATGTATTGGTTAGATTATAGTATGTAGTATTCTGTGTACCATTTTCAATTCCATACAACAAATATTCCGTGCGGGGCATGCTCTACAAGTTTGCTCTCTAGAATAAGCCAAAATTCAACAAGGTATGCCATTTGTGCTATAACTCGTTTTCTAACAGGTTCCAAGTAGTGAAACTTGGAGGAATTGCATAAAAGACACCGAAGAACATTGTGTACTATTTTCAGATCCTTATTCATTACAGGTACATAGTTATGATTATTTCAAGTTAGGGTTGTTAACTAATAAAAAATTAGTCATGTTAGACTGAAGTAAAGTTTGATGAAAATGCTAGTCTCTTGTTGTTAAAGTTAAAGAAGGTTTGCAGGTATGTGATCATATACACCAGGTCCATTACAGATTTACAAATCATATTTGGATGATGAAATTGATGAGGGCTTTCGGTTGACGTATATGTTGGGTACATGGTTGAGACAAGTAGTTGATGAGTTGGCACATACATGAGGTGTATAGTTGATGATGTTGGTACATCTTGATGAGTAATAGTTTATGTGTATTTGATACATGATTGGTACATATTTGGTGCATGGTTGATGCAATCATTGATGGTACAGGTTGGTGCATTGTTGATGCACTTGTTTGTGGTATAGGTTGATTACAGATTGTTTGGATAGGTTATTGTGACAAGTTATTTGTACAGGTTTGATGCATGGTTGATGCATTTGTTTATGGTATAGGTTATTCGTACAGGTTGTTATAGGTTGATTGGTATAGGTTTACATTAGTATATCTCATAGTGATAGTGTGACAGTGGTTCCATAATTCTACTTATACGTCAGGGCAGTTCGACGGGGCAAGGATAGGTGGTTGTAGACACCTTTCGGTTGTAGCCGGAGAACATAGGGGGTTGTAACCTCCTTCTGGTTGTAGCTAGAGAATTGGGGAGTTGGAGATTCCCTCATGTTGTAGCCTGAGAAACTAGGGGGTTAGAGCCTCCTCCCAGTTGTAGCTGGAAAACAAATGAAGTTGGTGCTTCCAATGAATGTAATTCTTAAAGACATATAAGAAAAAAAATTCTGTGGTTTTCTCCCGCTTTGGGTTTCCACATAAAACCATTGGTGTACTGTGTATGTGTATGATTGCTCATTTTTCCATTGTTTATTTACTCTGCAACTATTGGATGATAATGCTTTATTGATATAACACTTGCATTTTGTGGTTAAAAAGGATTAACTTTCTCTATTACTGATTCACCCCCCCTCTCAGTAATCCAACAACATCAAGGTGTTGAATTCACCATTAAATGCTAACATGCATCATGATAATGCCCAATGAAGAAATTATGGACCACGTTATAGCTAGACATGCTTATAAGTGCATAACTGTCAATTGGAGAAATAGAGGAGTGTGTTGTAAACAAGAGCCAAGTAACAAGTGCCCTAGGTATTTTAGCTCCCACCATGTTTTGGAATAGAGAAAAGTTCGGTTGCTTAAAGGCAAAATGATGTCTATGTTTCTCCAAAAATACAACGCTATGTAGCACATAGTGAACACCTGTTGGATGTGTATAAGGAAGGTTATAGTCGAGGCCTTATATTGAAACCAATGTAACAAAAAATGGCCAAGAGAAACAAGGTAATTGTCATACAAGCAACTTAAGTGCTTACAGGTGTTAGTGAAAGTGTTAACAACTAGAGTTGTCCCTACAACCCTCTGTTTCTAGTAGTTTAAATGTTAAACCCTCGAATACTACAGGTCCAAATGTACTCCAAGTGCTACGAATCTACAATCAATGTCCAAGTTACATGCTTAAATTATTATCATGGTTCCCATGGCCCATACGAGAAACAAATACATTAATTTGATATTTTGGGGAATTCAACGATGTATTTGAGCTCCTTGATGGTGATTATGGCAATCAAATGCACCAATCAACAACAAAGTTCTTTTGAAATGCACATTTAGCAGAGATTGGATCACTTGAAGGGAACAAAAAGAATAATTATAAGAGTTTGATTGTTTCCTTGCTCAACCTATCATCAATAAATGGAGTTGAAAATCCAATTGCGAACATAGTGGGTGATATCAGTGGGAAATATTTCCGAAATCCCTTCTACCTCCCTCGTCATTTGGACTATACTCATTAATGTCTCTTGTTGCTCAAAGTGATCACATGCGTGGTTGGATCTCCTGCTTACTTCTTGGTTTTAGCTATCATTCAACGTTGATAACTTTCTAAAGGGGGTTACACATATATTTTTATTCTTATGTTGGAAATGTTGATGTTTGCACTATTATTATGCACATAAGGAAGATAATATTGGATTCTAGAGGAAAATCTATTGGATCCTTGAGGAGTCTTATGATCGAATTGTACCCATTCCTATTTTTATTATTGGAAAATAAGATCCATTTTTTGAGGCATGAAAATATCAATCCTATATTCTTTGGAAAAAGATCAACAATCAATAACATGGATTTTGTAGCAACTTTACCAGATTTGCTACAAAATAGCTGAAACAGATATTCGCAGCAAGTTTCCTCGTCGCTGCGAAATCACATAGTCAACCCATGTCAAAGCATATTCAACTACCAAATGTGTTCAGTTTGTCAAGTCATCAACACAATTATAAAATACACTATTTTTCCATTAAATATATGTAATTGACATATGTTATGTTTGTATTAGTTAGTTAAGAAATCAAACCCTAAAATATAGGAGTTGGCTTCAATTAGTCACTAATTCGTTGTAACTCCTTCTAGAATGAAAAACCCTAAATATTTCGACTCTATGGAGTTAGAATGTAATGTAATTCTATATATGGGGAAGGAAATGAGGGTGAAGGAGCTTGAATTTTGAGATAGCAGACATTTTGGATTGTAAATCTTTCATGATCATTAATAAATATCAATGGAGAAGTACAGAGTTATGCTACCAAAGATTCATGTCATGGTGGTTTGAAGTCTTTCTTTTTCCTATGTGTATGTTTTTCCTATCTCTGTATTCCATTTAATGTTTTATCTTCAAGTATTTAATTGGAAACAAATGGTTTGGAATTCATACGATGTTTGATGCTCTAAAATCATACAATTGAATACTTCACTTTTTCTTCTAAAGTTACATTTAGAATTCATCCACAACTAGGTGCTCTAAATGTAATGAATTTTTCTTCTACTTATGCCACCATACTGCAAAGATCCTATTGTCTGAAAAACATCATCTACCTTACCTTTACTTCTTGGATCACTTTAAAACAATCACTAATAACCATATAAGTCCTCAAATTTGACTTCATGCCCAATGGTCTCTTTCTTAGATATGTAAACAACCATTAAAACCTTGCCCTTATTTATTGATTTGGCCATTGTATAGAAAATATCATTGAGGGAGCCCCCTCTGGATTGAAAGGGACAACTTTTAGTCCTGAAGTAGGTTTGAGGTTACCTCTGGGTTTTCCTGCTACAACCAAGAGAAATTATAGAGTGATAAAATTTTGGCACCGTTGTTGGGGAGCAAAGGTGAAATATTCCCTGGGAAAGAACGACAAAGATCCAGATCTGATTGCCGATGGTGAACATTAGTCAGACACAAAGAGGCTGTGCATCATTCACCTCATGACTCTATTATCAGCATAGTCTAGATTTCAAAGTATCACTGGCGACTCCAAGGTCTGAAAATGAATTCATCTATAAGGTATGCTCCTATGAATCATGCTCATATTCCTGTTTTTCCAAATCGCTTTCCTCGTAAAGATTGGCAGATATGTTTTCCAAAATTAAGAGATCATGAAGGAGTTGATGCTGCTTTCCATTTGGTCAAATTTCACGTTCATATACATAGGCTAGGGGTTGAATTGCATGAAGACTGCTTGATCAAGATGTTTATGGTAACCTTATAAGAAAAGGAAAGATCATGGTACGAGAGGTTAAAACCTGCTAGTCTTTATTCCCTTAAATTTTTCTATTCAGTATTTTGTAAAAATTATAAAGAAAGCTACCATTCTATAGTGCTGGTTGAAAACTTGTATGGAATCTTGAAAATATTTTTCAACACATGGGAATTGATATTTATGACGAAGACCTAATGGATGAAGAAATCAAATAAACCCCATTTGAATTATCTTATCATCAGGAGGAAATGTTAGAGACTAGATGCCATCATATTCAAGAAAACTTCCACCAAATAGTAGCTTCTCTCTTGGCTGAAAATGAAAGCAAGAAGGATTTTAATGATGACCGTCATGTTCCATCCTTTGAGTTTGATGAAAATTTGTAGCATCCATGCCAATACTTATGTAATCAAGAGTATGAGGATAATCATTCATATGTTTCTTTAGATTTTTCATTTTATGAGTTTTTGTTTCAAGAACAAACTTTTGAAGATCAAAATGAGGGATTTGTTGAACTATATGGATAAAGATCTCTCGATATTCATAATGCACATGAGATAGATGTTGATGTTCAAGAACATGAAAAATATTTTTACGATGTATATGATAAGAAAGAACAAACTGCAATCATTTATTTTAAGAATGATCTTGAAACTGAAGGCATAGAACATGAACAACTAACAGTTAGGGATGAAGCTTGCCTTTTTCTTTTTGTTGATCATCAAGAAGAAGAAACAATCCATGTTTTTGAAGACCCTTTTTCTAGCAAGATGAAATCATTAGGAAAATCTAATTTTGCAGAATTCATGAACACACAAAATTAGTTCTAGATGGTAGGCCGAGTTGTCACATCTTCAGTTTTTTTTTCAGTTTAGAGGAGCTGGATGCATGCTTCAATCAAGTATCCAATTGCTTGATTGGTTGCATTGGATATTTCATATCACTTGATGTAACAATTCTGTTCAATAGGTTAGAATAGGATGGTTTGTACATAAATAAGATTGATGCTTCAAGATTTTCCTCCAGTTTTCATAGTGTCGTAGATTATAGTTTCAGTTTGACTTTAGAAGTGAGCAGTTTGGTTTTATTTTGAATTTCCAGCTTGTACAAAGATGCAATAGTTTCAATTTGAATTTGATGTCAGTTGAATGATCAGATCAAAGCAAGGTACAAGTTGCTAGTTTAATATTATGGAATGTTTTGTAAGGATTAGGCACATGTCTACAGGTTCTTTGGTGCCTCATAGGGAGGTTTCCATCCCCATTGGATCTAATGTTATCACATGTAATTTTTTTATAAATTTTGTAAAACATTTAAAAGTTTGAGTGAGCAAAAGTTTGGATTTCAAAAGGATTTGTATACTCTCGAGACTGCTAAGGATAATATGCAATTTTGAAAGTTATTTTTTATAAAAAATTATTGGGAATTGCTGTCAATAGGTCCCATCTCTACGCCACTTATACCAAGGGTCGATAACATCAAGCAACAACGCGCATATGTCAAAATATCAACATGCCAAGGAACATGAGAGGAACATAGTGTTTGCACAACATGTCAATAGGCGTTGTATGAAATATGGTATAAAACCACCAACAAAGCTCTTTCAACAGACCAATGTGGGATAATTCTTACCATATCAAAATTAAAAAGAGCCCCAAGATACATGAGATTGCTCGAGGTAATACTAGGTGTTGATTGTGTTGAATATGTCAATGTTCCAGTCTTATTAATGCTTCACATCATGAGTGTTGACGAGAGCATCCAGATGCAAGTGTTCAATAATGCCACAAAGGAGAACTAGATGTCATACAAAAGGTCAACAAAGTTTGAATATGAAGCATCCAGGTGTTGAATTCACTGTTAAATGCTAACATGCATCATGAGAATGCACCATAAAGAAAGTATGCACCAAGTTATAGCCAAACATTCTTATAAGTGCATAAGTGTCAATTCGAGATATAGAGGAGTGTTTTGTAAACAAGAGCCAAGTAAGAAGTGCTCTAGGTATTTTAGCTCCTACCAAGTTTTGGAATAGAAAAAAATTTTGTTGCTTAAAGGCAAAATGATGTCTAGTTTTCTCCAAAAATTCAGTGCTATAGAGCATATAGTGAACACCTGTTGGAGGTGTATAAGGAAGGTTATAGTCGAGGCCTTCTATTGAAACCAATGTAACAAAAATTGGCCAAGAGAAACAAGGTAATTGTCATACAAGCAACTTAAGCACTTCCAGGTGTTAGTGAAAGTGTTAACAGTTGGAGTTGTCCCTACAATCCTTTGTTTCTAGTGGTTTAAATGTTAAATGCTTGAATACTACATTTCCAAATGTACTCCAAGTGATACGAATCTACAATCAATGTCCAAGTTGCATGCTTAAATTATTATTGTGGTGCCCATGGCCCATACGAGCAAAAAATACATTAATCTCAGATTTGGGGAATTCAACGATGTATTTGAGCTCCTTGATGGTGATTATGGAAATCAAATGAACCAATCAACAATAAAGTTATTTCGAAATGCAGAGTTAACAGAGATTTGATCACTTGAAGGGAACAAAAATAATAGCTATAAGGGTTTGATTGTTTCCTTGCTAAACCTGTCATCAATAAATGGATTTGAAAATCCAATTGCAAACATGGTGGGTGTTATCAATGGGAAACCTTTCCGAAATCCCTTCTACCTCCCTTGTCATTTGGACTATACTCATTAACGTCTCTTGTTTCTCAATGTGATCACATGCGTGGTTACATCTCCTACTTCTTGCTTGTTTTTATCTATCATATCAACATTGATAACTTTATAAAGGGGATTACATAGATATTTCTATTCTCAGGTTCGAAATGTTGATGTTTGCACTATTATTATGCACATAAGGAAGATAATATTGGCTTCTAGAGGCAAATCTATTGGATGCTTGAGGATTCTTATGATCAAATTGTTCTCATTCCTATTTTTATTATTGGAAAATAAGATCCATATTTTGAGGCATGAAAAGATCAATCCCATATTCTTTGGAAAAAGATCAATAATCAAGAACAAGGATTTCATAGCAACTTTACCAGATTTGCTACAAAATAGATGAAACACGTATTTCCCAGCAAGTCTCCTCGTCGCCGGGAAATCACATAGTCAGCCCATGTCAACGCATATTCAACTGCCAGATGTGTTTAGTTTGTCAAGTCATCATCACGATCAGAAAATAAACTATTTTTTCATTAAAGATATGTAATCAAAATATGTTGTGTTTGTATTAGTTAGTTAAGAAATCAAACCCTAAAATATAGGAGTTGGCTGCAATTAGTCACTAATTCATTGTAACTCCTTCTAGAAATAAAACCCTAAATATTTTGATTATGTGGAGTTAGAATGTAATGTTATTCTATATATGGGGAAGGAAACGAGGGTGAAGGGGTTCGAATTTTGAGATAGAAGATTGATTGGATTGTAAATCTTTCCTAAGCATTAATAAATTTCAGTGCAAAAGTATAGAGTTATCCTACCAGAGATTCATGTCATGATGTTTTGAAGTCTGTCTTTTTCCTATGTGTATGCTTTTCCTATCTCTGTATTCCATTGAATGTTTCATATTCAAGTATTTAATTGGAAACAAATGGTTTGGAATTCATCTGATGTTTTATGATCTATACTCATACAATTGAATACTTCACTTTTTCTTCTAAAGTTACATTTAGAATTCATCCACAACTAGGTGCTCTAAATGTAATGAATTATTCTTCTCCTTCTCCCACCATACTACACATATCCTATTGTCTGAAAAACATCATCCACCTTGCCTTTGCTTCTTGTATTACTTTAAATCAGTCACTTATAACCATTTAAGTCCTCAAATTTGAATCCATGCCCAATGGTCTCATTCTTAGATCTGTAAACCACCATTAAAACCTTGCTCTTATTTATTGATTTGGCCATTGTATAACAAATCTCATTGAGTGAGACCCCTCTGGATTGAAAGGGCCAACTTTTAGTCCTGAAGTAGGTTTGAGGTTACCTTTGGGTTTTCCTCCTATAGCCAAGGGAAATTACAGAGTGATAAACTTTTGGTGCCATTGCCAGGGAGAAAAGGTGAAATATTCCCTGGGAAAGAACTACAGAGATCCATATTGGATTATTGATGTTGAAAAATAGTCGGACATAAAGAGGCTATGCATCATGCACCCGACAAATCTACTGTCAGCATAGTCCATATTTCAAAGTATCACTGGCGATTCCACTGTTTAAAAATGAATTCATCTATAAGGTACGATCCTATTAATCATGCTCATATTCCTAGTTTTCCAAATCACCTTCCTTGTATAGATTGGTAGACATGTTTGAAAAAATTCAGAGATCAGGAAGGAGATGATGCTACTTTCCATTTGGTCAAATTTCACGTGCATATACATAGGCTAGGGGTTGAATTTCATGAAGACTACTTGATGAAGATGTTTATGGTAACCTTAGAAGAAAAGACAAGATCATGGTATGAGAAGTTAAGACCTGCTAGGCTTATTCCCTTAAACATTTCTATTCATTATTTTGTAAAAATTATAAAGAAAGCTACCCTTCTATAGTGTTGGTTGAAAACTTCTGTGGAAATCTTGAAAATATTTTTCAACACATGAGAATTGATAGTGATGATGAAGACCTAATGGATGAAGAATTCAAGGAAGCCTTGTCTAAATTTTCTTATCATTAGAAGGAAATGTTAGAGACTAGTTGCCATAATATTCAAGAAAACTTCTAGCAAATAGTAGCTTGTCTCTTGGCTGAAAATGAAAGATAGAAGGATTTTAATGATGACAATCATGTTCCATCCTCTGAGTTTGATGATAATTTGCAGCAACCATGCCAGTCTTTATGTAATCAATAATATGAGGATAATAATTCATATGTTTCTTTAGATTGTTCATTTTCTGAGTTTTTGTTTCAAGAACAAACTTGTGAAGATCAAAATGAGGGTTATGTTGAAATGCATGGAGAAAGATCTCTGGATATTCATCATGCACATGAGATAGATATTTCTATTCAAGAACATACACAATATTTTTACGATGTAGATGATGTGGATGATAAGAAAGAAAAAAATTGATGTCATTTATTTTAAGAATGATCTTGAAAGTGAAGGCATAGAACAAGAACAACTAACAGTTAGGGATGAAGCTTGCCTTTTTATTTTTTCTGATCATCAAGAAGAGGTAACAATCCATGTTTTTGAAGACCCTTTTGTCGACAAACTGAAATCATCATGGAAAGAGAATTTTGTAGAATTCATGAACACACAGATTAGTTCTATATGGCAGGCTGAGTTGTCACATCTTCAATTTTTCTTTCTGTTTAGAGGAGCTTAATTCATGCTTCAATCAAGTATCCAACTGCTTGATTGGTTGCATTGGATATTTCATATCACTTGATCGAAAAATTCTGTTCATCAGGTTAGAATAGAATGGTTTGTACATAAATAAGCTTGATGCTTCAAGCATTTCATCAAGTTTGCATAGTGTGGTCAGATTACAGTTTTAGTTTGACTTTAGCACTGAGCAATTTGGTTTGATTTTGAATTTTGAGCTAGTACAAAGATGCGGTAGTTTCAGTTTGAATTTGATCTTAGTTGAGTGATTAGATCAGAGCAAGGTACAGGTTGCTAGTTTCATATTATGGAATGTTTTGTATGGATTAGGCACAAGTCTACAAGTTCTTTGGCACCTCGCAGAGAGGACACCATCCCCATTGGAGCCAATGTTATCACATGTAATTTTTTTTATAAATTTTGTAAAAAAATTACGAGTTTGAGTGAGAAAAAGTTTGGATCTCATAAGGCTTTGTATACTCTTGGGCCTGCTAAGGCTAATATTCATTTTTAAAAGTTATTTTTATAAAATATTATTGGGCATTGCTATCAATAGGCCCCATCTCTACACCACTTATACCAAGGGTCGATAGCATCAAGCATCAAAGTGCATATGTCCAATCATCAACACGCCAAGGCACATGAGAGAAGCATAGTGTTTGCACAACGCATCAATAGGTGTTGTATGAAATATGGTATAACGACACCAAAAAACTCTTTCAACTGACCAATGTGGGATAATTCTCACCATATGCCAATTGAAAAGAGCACCAATATACATGCGATCGCTCGAGGGAATGCTAGGTGTTGCTTGTGTTGAAGATGTCAAGGTTTCATTCTTAGTAATGATGCACATCATGAGTGTTGACGAGAGCATCCAGATGCATGTGTTTAATAATGCTGCGAAGGAGAACCATATGTGATACAAAGGGTCAACAAAGTTTCAATATGAATCATCCAAGTGTTGAATTCATTGTTAAATGCTAACATGCGTCATGATAATTCCCAATGAAGAAAGTATGCACCAGGTTATAGCTAGACATACATATAAGTGCATAAGTGTCAATTCAAGATATAGAGGAGTGTGTTGTAAACAAGAGCCAAGTAACGAGTGCACTAGGTATTTTAGCTCCCACCAAGTTCTGGAATAGAAAAAAATTTAGTTTCTTAAAGACAAAATGATGTCTAGGTTTCTCCAAAAATATAATGCTACAGGGAACATATTGAAAACTTGTTGGAGGTGTATAAGGAAGGTTATAGTCGAGGCCTTCTATTGAAACCAATGTAACAAAAATTGGCCAAGAGAAACAAGGTAATTGTCATACAAGCAGCTTAAGCGCTCACAAGTGTTAGTGGAAGTGTTAACAGTTAGAGTTGTCCCTACAATCCTGTATTTATAGCAGTTTAAATGTTAAACCCTCGAATACTACAGGTCCAAATGTACTCCAAGTGTTATGAATCTACAATCAATGTCCAAGTTGCATGCTTAAATTATTATCATGGTGGCCATGGCCCATACTAGCAACAAATACATTAATCTCACATTTTGGGGAATTGAACATGTATTTGAGTTCCTTGATGGTGATTATGACAATCAAATGCACCAATCAACAACAAAGTTCTTTCGAAATGCACAGTTAGCAGAGATTGGATTACTTGAAGGGAACAAAAATAATATTTATACGGGTTTGATTGTTTCCTTATTAAACCTCTCATCAATAAATAGAGTTGAAAATCTAATTTCAAACATGGTGGGTGTTATGAGTGGGAAATATTTCCGAAATCCCTTCTACCTCCCTCATCATTTGGACTATACTCATTAACGTCTCTTGTTGCTCAATGTGATCACATGCGTGGTTGCATCTCCTGCTTCCTACTTGTTTTTAGCTATCATATCAACATTGATAACTTTCTAAAGGGGATTACATAGATATTTCTATTCTCAAGTTGGAAATGCCGATGTTTCCACTATTATTATGCACATAAGGAAGATAATATTGGCTCCCAGAGGAAAATCTATTGGATGTTTGAGGAGTCTTATGATTGAATTGTTCTCATTCCTATTTTTATTATTGGAAAATAAGATCCATATTTTGAGGAATGAAAAGATCAATCCCATATTCTTTGGAAAAAGATCAATAATCAAGAGCAGGGATTTCGCAACAACTTTACTAGATTTGTTGCAAAATTGCTAAAACATAGATTTCATAGCAAGTCCCCTCGTCCCTGCGAAATCACGTAGTCAGCCCATGTCAAAGCATATTCAACTGCCAGATGTGATGAGTTTGTCAAGTCATCATTAGGATCGAAAAAATAACTATTTTTCCACTAAAGATATGTAATCGAAATATGTCATGGTTGTATTAGTTAGTTAATAAATCAAACCTTAAATTCTACAAGTTGGCTACAATTAGTTACTAATTCGTTGTAACTCCTTATAGAATGAAAAAACCTAAATATTTAGACTCTATGGAGAATGTAATGTAATACTATATATGGGGAAGGAAACGAGGGTGAAGGGGTTCAAATTTTGAGATAGTAGACTGATTGGCTTGTGAATATTTCCTGAGCATTAATAAATATCAGTGTAGAAGTACATAGTTATTCTACCAGAGATTCGTGTCATGGAATTTTGAAGTCTGTATTTTTCCTATGTGTATGTTTTTCCTGTCTCTGTATTCCATTGAATGTTTTATCTTCGAGTATTTAATTGGAAACAAATAGTTTGGAATTCATCCGATGTTTGATTCTCTAAACTCATACAATTGAATACTTCACTTTTTCTTCTAAAGTTACATTTAGAATTCATCCACAACTAGATTCTCTAAATGTAATGGATTGTTCTTCTCCTTATTCCACCAAACTGAAAAGATCCTATTGCCTAAAAAACATCATCTACCTTGCCTCTGCTTCTTGGATTAATTTAAACCAGTCACTGATAACCATATAAGTCCTCAAATTTGACTCTATTCCCAATGGTCTTATTCTCAGATATGTAAACCACCATTAAAACCTTGCTCTTATTTATTGATCTGGCCATTATATAGAAAATCTCATTGAGGGAGCCCCCTTTGGATTGAAAGGGCCAACTTTCAGTCCTGAAGTAGGTTTGAGGTTACCTCTGGGTTTCTCTCCTACAACCAAGGGAAATTATAGAGTGATAACATATGGATATGTTGTAAATGTGTTGAACATAGGGAATACTCTCGTCCCATGTGTGTGGATGATTGGAATTGTAAATGTGAAAAATATGCATGATCGTCATGTTGACAATCTCGGTTTGGCCATCTATTTGGGGGTGAAAGGTTGTGGATTTGGTGAGCTTGGTGTCCAGTCGTGACTAGAGGCTCAACTAGAATGTGCTAAGGAATCAACTATCTCGATCAGAGATGATGGTTTGTGGTATCCCAAAATGTACCCACACTCGTTCGAAGAAGAGCTTGGCAGTGGCCTCTGCTGTGATGATTTTCTTGGGGGAAACCATAATCACCATCTTGGAAAATCGATCAACAATCACAAAAACACAGTCATTTCCCTGCTTGGTTGAAGGAAGGCCCGACATGTAGTCCATCGAGATGGATTCCTAGGGCTTGTCAGGAGTAGGAAGAGGGGTGTACATGAATTGTTTCTTAATGGTAGGTTTGGAAATGGTGCAGGCCGTGCATGACTTGATATACTTGCTGACATCATGTTAGAGTTTCGATCAATAGATTTTTTTTTACATCACTGCCACTATCTTCTCTACACCGAAGTGTCTTGCCATTCGACTATAGTGAGCTTCCCAAGTTATCTTCGCTTACTCACTTGATGGAATGTAGAGATGGCCCAAATGACACAACAATCTATCTTGTAGATGAAAATCAATGACAACTATGTTTGTGCCCAACATTTGGCAGGTAGTGGCGAAGTCAAGATCTCACTCGTAGAGTTGGGGCCATCCAGAGGTCTCATGTATGCAGGAGTGTAGCATCATGGTTAGTGCGGCAACTGGAGGTCGGATGAGCCAGTCACTGAGTTAGTGCTCCCTGTCTTATACTTGATGTTGAGATGGAACTGCTGCAATTATGTGGACCACTTCTGATGGTGATCATTCTGTAATTTACCTTGTGTCTGCATGAACTACATATGCTTATGATCAATGTGGATGACTGTTTCCTTCTCAAGAATGTAATTCCTCCACTGGAGGCAGGCTTGTACAATGGAGTGCAATTCCTTGTCATAAGTGGGGTACTTACAGACAATATCTGATAGCATCTCACTATGATAGGCCACGAGATGTCCATGCTGAGTGAGAATTGTGCCCACAACATTGTCTGAATCATATGTCTCAATCTCAAAAGGTTGCTGCAGGTAGGGTAATGAGAGCACCGAGCTTGAGCAGAAGCGCTGCTTCAAATAATCGAACACTTTCTATTGCGACTGGCCCCACACAATTTTTCGTTTCCACCACCTCTGGTCATTTGGATAAGGGACCATGCAATTGGGAGAATCCCAACATGAACCTGTGATATAAATTGGGAAGACCTAAGAAGCTCCAAATCTCAGTGAGTGTGGTCGGGTCTGGCCAATCATGGATGACCTGGATCTTAGCTGGATCGAAATGCACCCCATGCTCATCAACATTGTAGCCTAGGTACTGGACCCTGTTCATGCTGAAGGAACATTTTTCCAAATTTTCATATAGCTTGTGTTGTCGTAGAGTGTGCCAAACTTGCTTAATGTGATGCAAGTGTTCCATCTAATTCTTGTTGAAAATGAGGATGTCATCCAAATACACCACCACAAACATAGTTACCAACTTAACGAGAGCTCTATAGAGTTCTCGTTTTTTTGGGGGTCAAGTTTTTTACCCCGTTTTTAAAAATGGTGCTATCGGTAGCACCCACCTCTATTTTTAGGTGTTTTTTTGATATTTAAATTTTCTGATACATAAGGTTTCCACTTTGTTTTTTTAAATGCTCGTTTTTTCATTTATTTTCAAATTGTTCAATTTTTCTTTTTTCTTTTTACTCTAATTAAGTTATGGTTGGACATACATTGTGGAAACTATCATTTTTAACACACTTTTTTTACCTTACTTCAATACATAGAAAATAATTGTAGTTAAATAACACTATTTGTAAATATTTAGCAAAAAAATATAATTCATTTTTTTTGGATCAATTAAAAACTAAAATAAATAAAAAAACAAACATAATTGAAATTTAAAAAACAAAAACAAATTTATATGAGAAAAAACCATTGAAGAAAAACCTAATAAACTAAAGAAGAAAAGAAAATCATAAAATTTAATANATATATATATATATATATATATATATATATATATATATATAAAGTAAGAAAAATGAGAAAAAATTAAGAAAAGGATAAAAAAAAAATTATAGCCCAAAAAACTTTAAAAAGGTGAACCCACCCCCGAAAAATTAAAAACATATAAAAAAAACCCCAAATTAAAAAACTTAAAATAAAAATTTTGATACAAAATTTAAATAAAAATTAACAAAAATAAGTTGAAAAACCTTAAAACTACAACAAAAAAATTAAAATTTATATCAAAAACCTTAAAAAATAAAATTTACACATAAAAATTCATAAATATCTAAAAAAAAACATAAACATATTTTATAATATAACATTGTGATAATATAAGAATGTCATATTATAACAATGTTATAATATAACATATAACAATGTTATAATATAACATCGTTATATTATAAACATTGTTATATTATAACAATGTTATAATATAACATCGTTATATTATAAACATTGTTATATTATAACAATGTTATAATATAACATCGTTATATTATAAACATTGTTATATTATAACATTGTTATAATATAACAATGTTATAATATAACATTGTTATAATATAACATTGTTATAATATAACATTGTTATAATATAACATTTTTACATTATTAACATATTATAAAAAAGGTCCCAGAGGTGTAGGACAGTCGGTGACTGAGTGTGTTTTTAAGCCACTCCGTGTTGAAAAGTCACCGGTTCGAAACCTGCGGGGACAAAAAAATCCAACCATGTTAAGGGTTGGTGTGGCTTAGGCCGGGTGCGATCCCCGGGTGATTTTGACGGCTTAGATGCCTCTGAGTCGCAGTTTCTCAAGCCAAAGGTTAAACCCGATGCCAAGAAGGTCCGGACCAATTAACAAACCCAAAAAAAAACGTATTATAACAAAAAAAAAAAAACATTTAAATAAATTTGTAGCTTAGGTAATATTCGTGTTTTTGTTAATTTTTTATTTTTTTTATTTTAGATGTTTTTTTTTAAATATTTTATTGAATTTAGATTATTTTTCATAAAATTTCTTAGCTCATATGTTTTGAATATGGTCAATATAACAATACTTTTAAGAAATTATTTATGTTTCATTCAATGTAACTTGTATTTATTGTTTTATTATTAAAAGTAAAAAAATATTAAAAAGTGAAGTTGAATTTTTAAAGTATATTGTGATATTTTCATGGAATTATGTATTACCTTATTCTTTGCGTGATAATAACATTTAAAAAATAAGCATTTAAGGGTTTCTTTTATGATTTTGTTTACAATAATGATGAGTTATTTTACCACATTATAAAAATGTGTCATTTTCATACCCCAATTTTAGAATGGGTGCTACTGGTCGCTGTTTTTTTCAATTTGATGGTTGATTTTGAGGTTTTGGTTTTAATGGTACCAAGTGATAAAAATACGATTTCAAATGATCTCAAAATTTAACGTTTTGAAAAGAATTTTTTTTTTCAAAAACATCTTGTTTGTTTTTAGGTGCTGATTTTAAGGTTTTTCTGAGCTACTGTCTAAGTTTTGAAGCCCATGTTTGAAAAATGTTGTAATTTTGATCTCGTTTTAAAAAATGGTGCTACCAGTAGCACCATTTTTTGATTTGGGGGTTGATTTTGATGTTTTTTTATGCAAAAATATGGTTTTTTTGGGCCAGAGTTCTCATTTTGAGGTCATCGTTCTGATTAAGTTGGTAACTATGTTCACAAAATAATTGGTGAAAGACCACAATATATCGTCCATCATCCTCATGAAAGTTGTTGGGAAATTTGTCAAGCCAAAGGGCATGACCAACCATTCAAAAAAACCTTCTTTGGACTTGAAGGCAATCTTCCATACATCAATTTGCTCTTTTGGGACCTGGTGGTATTCGAACTTCAGATCAATATTACTAAAGTATCCCCCCCCCTTGATATAGTCAAGGAGATCGTCAATTCGGGGAATTGGGTACCGGTTTCTAACTGTGATTTTATTTAGGGCCCGATAATCAATTCAGATTCGCTAGGACCCATATTTGTTCTGCACGATCATGATTGGGCTTCCACAAGGTGATGAGCTTGGGTGCATGTGCCCCTTTTCAAGTAGTTCTTGGATTTGGTGCTTGATTTCCTTATTTTCTGACAGACATAGATGATATAATGGTCCATTGGGTAGTGTTGCACCAGGGGTTAGATCAATTGAGTGTTTAACCTGAAAGAGAAGAGGTACCCTGGTGGGTGAGGAGAATATGTCTTTGTATTCATCCACGACCTTATCCACTTACTTCTGCTGCGTGGAGAGACCTGTCGCAGAGGCCATGGATGTGGCTGCAACCTTCTGCTCACTTTGAGCATGAATCACAGAGAAGACAAACTTCCTGGTATGAGAGAGATGACCTTCTTGCATTGCTTGGCAGAGATCAAGGAAATGGAAGTAGATGGGACTACCTTCAGTATCCTGTATAATTTATTGTTCAAATTAATAATAATACTACAAGGCTTAGACTCATATACAACATGACGTTTCCATAAATAAGGTTGGCCCAAAAGAACATCACAAACTTCAAGGGGGGTGACATCACACAATACCTCATCTTTTAAGGGCTTGATGTCATAGTCCAGTCGACACTGTTGGCTGACACGAAGATCGCTCCCTTGGTAGAGCCATCCGATGGTGTACAACTACGAGTGTGGTGATGTTGACATAGTCAAATGCTTGTCGACTTTTGCTGAGATGAGGTTCTTTTGGCTACCTCTATCAACGATGAAGTGCAACAGAGTACCCTTCAACCAAATATGTGAATGAAATAGGTGCTGACCTTCCTCTGGTTCATCAGGTTCGTCGGGCTGGACCTTGGTGGTGGTAGCAAGGATGGCACTGGGTTTTTCACTAATGATCTGTCTCCCTTTTTCTGGTTCTGAATCAGAGTTGGAGCCTACATCTGATTCATAGGATTTCACCTCAGCCACCAATGACTACTTTGAGAGACATTCAACGGTGTTATGCCAGGGGATCTTATGGAACTCACACCATTTTCCTGTGTCTTTCTTTGCCTTCCCATTGTCCTTCTTTGTTTGTGGTTTGGACTGGTTTTCCTACAAATATCCATCCTTGCTTTGCCCTTTGTTCTGTGGGTTGGGGCCGCCTTTTCCTTGCTTCTGTTGTGAGAGGTTTGCAGACCCAAACTTCCGCGTCTTCTGTTTAAGCTTATGCTCGATTTTGACAGCATATTGATAGGCCGCACCCAAGGAAAAAATGTCCAAAAAATCCATTTTTGTTTGGATGTATCTATGCAGACTGTTGCGGTACTTGAGCACCAGATGTCGCTTAGAGTATTTGATACCCAACTTGGTGCGCAAGGTATGGAAGACATTGGTGAACTTTGACACTATTTGGTCCCTTTCCTGCTGCAGTGTGGTCCATCTTGTATATAAGTCGTCATAACTTCCAAGAGGGTTGCATTGTTCCTTAATAACATCCTTGAAGGAACCTCAAGTGGGTGCCACTACAAATAATGTAGATCCCTCTGTTTCCTTTTTCTCATAGAGAGTCTCCCACCAATATTTAACATGGGGGTGACCTTGAGGAACACAAATGTAATATTTTCTCTATCGGAAAAGTTGTGGACAGAAAAATACCCTTCTAGAAGGTTTAACCATTTGTCTACAACATCCGCATCTATGTTACCTTAAAATATAGGATTATCACAATTGATCTATATCTTGAAGGGGGTGGCGCCTTTGCTTGAGGTAGATGCATCGCCTATTGGCAGCCGTCGAAGGATTTACGAAAAGTTATCCATCATCTCATTCCTTTGTCGCGAGAGGGATTCCTCAAGCAAAATTATAAAGGGATCTCCTTCCCCATTGTCTCTCTTTTCTTCCCCCATGGGTGGCCGTCAGGTTCAGAGAGGCTGATCTTGCAAAGGCTCAACCGGTTCTAGTCCCAACTGCTTATATCTTGACCTTGTTGGGGACATGCACAATGAAACAAATGAAGAGCAGACCGCTCTGATACCATTGATCCAAATTTATGAGTAGAAAAAAATGAAACACAGACTTATAACATTAACACAAATATACAAAGAACAATAACAAATATACAGTGGAACTTAACTTCTATTAAATAAGAAATATGCTAAAACTTTAAAATACAGAATGAAAAGAATCTTGCTTGAATGATGTTAGCTAATCTCCGAGAAGAGATGTGGAGGCTATGTGAATTCGTCTGAGCACATTACATTGAGGCCTCTAGGCCTTTTTAGCATCCAAAAGTAAACAAAAAATCCTAGACATCCAAAAACCTAACCCTAGGAGATGAAGCACCAAAATTCATGTGGGCCCCAATGGGGTAAGTTGGTACATCAACTTCTCGGGGTCGTAACTTTTGCATACAATATTTGTTTTGGGTGCACGATAGATCATTGGAAAGGTCTATTCGAGGAATACAAATTGTGCTGTCACAATTTGATTCAAACTATAGTGTGACTATGGAAGGCCCAAAAAACTTTGTTTAGGATCTCAAAATCGCCCCAAAAGTTTAGGACCTGAAAAGCTAGAAAAAAATTTCCAAGATAAAAATTGTAACTGCCAAGATGAAAGTTGTATGTGAGCCAACTAGAAGAGGTGGGTGGCCAGTGATATACACCTGGATCAATGGTTTGGTTTATTCTTGTTGAGATTAAGGGTTATTTATGAATTTATTTTATTAGATCTATTTTGGAACATAACAATTGGTATCAAAACTCTTTCTTCGACCAAAGAAAGGAATAAAAGTTTTGGTTCTTTTTGCATATTTTTTCTCGAGAAAAAAGGGGGCGACGCTCTTAAGACTCAATTATGAAACTTTATGTGTAGAATTTGTAGAAAAATTGGATATTTTAATTCCTCTAGGAAAAATACCCAATTTAAAAAAATCAATCGAAATAGAGTCTGGGAAGTGAAGTTATTAGCATTTAAATTCGACAAATTTTTAGGGTTTTTCCGGAAAAAGATGTCTGATTTGCACAGTAAGTTATTTTTACACCCTATTTTTTTATTGAAGATTTCTTCCAAGAAAGGCGTGTTTTGCAAGAAAAGATGATGGCCTTAGTATTGAATACTTCTTAAAGTCCCACAAGTCATAATGGAAAGAGAAGTGGATATTTTGTCTACACCTTCATTTCAAAAAAGATTCTCACATATGGTGACAATCATTTGAATCTTGGGAATGGATGTCACTTTCCGAGGAAGCACTTGAAAATTTACTTTTAGTCAAGTGGTCTGATACAAAGTGTAAGTATAAAGACACCACCAAGGGTTTATTTTCATGTGGAAAATCTATATTACGGGTTCATGGTTTTATTCATAAAGAAAATGTCATTGTTTCTATTAACTCTAGTTGCTCGCAAAAAATTATCAATGTTCAGATGGTTAATATATTGCAAGTTGCGGAAAAGAATATTCAAAGAAAATAGGTTGAGGGTGAAAATATTCAAATTTTTAAAGATTTTAAGATTACCATGGATAAATATGTGCTGGATTCTAATTTTTATGCCATTGATATGAATGATGTGGATATTATTCTTGGATATCCTTAGATGGAAAAAATTGGTACCATTAATATTAATGCAGAAAATAAGTCTGTGAAACTTTGGTATAAGAAAAAGAAAGTTACATTGCATTATGTGTCTCTTAGTAAGAAAGAAGGGCCCACAAGGGAAAACAAAAAAAATATTGCAGAATTCGAAGTTGCATCAGAATCAAAGTCTATAGAAGGACATGAATCAAATCCCCAGGAAAGATACAATCAAGAAACCAAGAAGATCGTTGAATCAAAGGAGCACCAGATTGTAGAGTTGAAGAAAAAAGAATCGATTCCTACAATTTTTCTATATCACCATCTACACCATATAGAGAAACAATAGTGAGCAAGGCATGGATGTGCACATCAACAAAATTTTTATGAACCAACATGGGACTTGAAAGGAAACCAATCAAGGGGCACATGGAGGAATACTAGCACTACATGACGATATCAGGATAGAGAAACCATCCCATTGCACCAAAAGCGTGATAAGGATAATTATTAGGGTGGAAAGGAAACAATTGGACATCATGTTTATCTTCCATTAGGATGGATGAATGGTTGTACTTGGTACCATTTGGATACACTACTTGGCCGATCATATTATATGGTTTCTTCCCATGTTTTGAGGACAAAATGTGCAAACAGGGATGGAATGTAGTATACATAGGGAGGTAATATGGACTACATAGGGAGGTGCCAAATGGTAATGTGGTTATGTATTATTATGTATGGATGCCAACCCTAGTAAATAAGGCCCATGTAATAGTGTGAACACAATAAATGTGAGAAGGTTTACCAGAAGGTTCCACCTACTAGAATATTTCTTCTCTAGAATGTTCCTAGGAGATAGAGAGTACTATATAAAGAAGTGTAAGCAATGTATTGGAGAATAATGAAGACTATTGTTATTGTAGCAAGAAAGGATTGATTGGGGTGCATTCCTTCAATAAGAAATAATATATGGTGTTACTCTACTTCAAGGGTTTTGTCTACATTCTTGTATTGAATATTTGGTGAATAGTTTGGTTTATTCTTATTGATATTAATAGTTATTTATGAAGTTATATTATCATATCAATTTCTGAACATAACAGAGTTGGACTATAGGTCCTTTTTTCATCTGTCCATAGTCTAACCAGGGATCCAACTCGACTTGGCACAACCAATTCACTCGACACCTGGGTTTGTGTGACATCGTAAAGTTTCCAACTTAGTGGCTAGACCAAACTCAAAGTAATTTGCGTGGATTATGCCTCTTCACTCAAGGTCTTCCCATAACTATACCTTGAGCTACTTCAGTTAAGTTTTCTCACTCAACTCTTTGTCACCAAGGCACCCACCCAACTGTGCACTTCATTACATTACGCTCACATTCTTTAACACATACAATTATCAAGTTCTATACTCACCCAAATATGCGAACCAAGAACAAGCAACATACATACACATGAAAGAGACACAAGTATGGCTGGGCATCACCATGGGTTCCTAACTCCCATACAAAGCTTCTTATTATACAATATGCTACAACAATGTACAATACAATGCATTCATACAAGAAGGGATGATCCAAGTGGATATCGGTGGCCACCCACCTATTCCACTGGCTTGAAAAATAGTTTTCCATCTTGGCATTGTTTTGGCAGTTTTTCGGGTTCCAAACTTCCGGGGCCATTTTGAGGCCCTAAACGACGTTTTTTGGGGATTTGGGGCCCATATGCTTGCTAAAGCTACTAACCTAGGCTAGTAAAAAATTGTTCTTCTTGGTTAGACCTTTCCAACAGGCTATCGTGCGCCTAAAATGAAGATTGTATGAAAAAGTTACGACCCCGGGAAGTTGATGTACTAACTTACCCAAACGGGGCCCACATGAATTTTGGCGCTTCATCTCCTATGGTTAGGTTTTTGGACGTCTAGGGTTCTTGAAATTCCTGTTTATTGTAAAAGGCCTTCAGAGCCTCATTGTAACGATATTCCTGTGAATGAGCGCAACTTTCACATCTCTTCTCAGAGATAAGTCGCCACCATTCCAACAAGCTTGTTTTCCGCTACACTTACAATTTCAGCGTATTTCCTTATTGAATAGAAAATCCATTTTACTGTATCTCTATTATTTTGTGTTAAGAATATTTTAATAATCTGTATTCATTTCATTCTACTCATAAAATTCGGATCAGTGGTATCAGAGCGGTCTGCTCCTTGTTGTCTTAATGCATGTCCTCAACGAGGTCAGGGTACAAAGAGTTGGGTCTCAAGCTTGTTTCTCTTGAGGAAAAAATCTCTCATACGCCCAAGAAGCCTCTCATAGTAGGAGAAAAAAAATATGATGGGACATGAGATCCTTTCAAAATGTTGCTTGAGGAATCCCTCACTCAATAGAGGAATGAGATGATGGATAGTTTCGCACAAATCCTTTGGCGACTACCAACAGGTGACACATCTTTCTCGAACGGAGGAGCCTCCCCCTTCAAGGTACAAATCAACTTCGATATTCCTATATTTGAAGGTTATATAGACACATATGCTATATACAAGTGGTTGAATCTACTAGAAGGGTATTTTTCTGTCCATAACTTTTCTAATAGAGAAATGATTAATTCTTGGTGCCAACCTGCCCTCGACGACACGGCCGCTCTCACCCAGGACCTTCTCTAACTCTGGCCCTAAGATTCAAAGTACTCTTCCACTCCACTCGGGAGTCCACTACCCACAGTAAACTCCTTCGACGATCTCCCCTTCGGAAATCGGGAAATCGGAATTCGCGATCTCGCGAATTCTGTGAGCGCAGTCACATGCAACTCAAAACCCCGAACCCCGATGGTCAGTGGGTCAACCCTTCCGTATCTCAGGGATTTCCCTATCGGGAAATCGGCAATGGTAAAGCTATGGTTTGCTTACGCTGCAAAACATCGAACCCCGAACTCAGATAACACCTGTCCTCCACTAGCTCTGACGGTCCCACTCAGCCACGTCACTCCTCCACTCGTGCGATCGGGGATCGCGGGATCACGATTTCAACTGTCGCGAGTTCTTTGCATTGGGAAATCCCGAATGCCGAAACCCCGATTCTCCGGATTCGTGCCACCTGTCTCTACGTTGATCGACGACTCTCGTCAATTCGGGAAATCGCGTTTCGCGATTTCACGAGGCATGAAACTCTTACCCCGCCAAACTCCGAACGTCAAAACCCCGAAGTCCGATGGGCTTTAATCCTCCTCGCCTGTGCTTACGGGTTATCTCCCTCGCAACTCTTTCACGATCCAATGATCCTCGGGACTTCGCGATTTCTTTCGGCAATTTCTGGCCGATGATTCCCCGCCTTGAAAACCTGCTTTGCTTCGAAGCTTCTTTGATTCAAATATCACCTAGGTTTGTTCCCACAGTGTGTACGAGGAACTATCCCTCCTGAGCTTATTTCCTCTGCTTCTTTCAGGGGTTCTACGCACACCCTGATGCACGGCCTCAACAACTCTCAAAGTGTTGATCACTTTGGAATTTTATGCGCTCCAAGCCATAGGAATCCTTACCTTCTTTCGCTCAAGCTAGTGATTGAAAACTTCAAGTTCGACCTGCACTTCTCCTGCACGGTTTGAATAACCCAACACAATTCTGACAGAGGGAATAAGAGTTAACTGTAGAGCCCCCTCAACGCACTCTATGCGGAGGAATTCAACTACACTCTATGCAGGAATATCCTGGCTCGAACAGAAAAACAATTTGAAACTTATTCTCGCCTCTCTCCCAGATTCCTAATCTGCCATGAAATTACATATGCAGCATATATAACAAAAGCATAACAAGAAACAAGTATGCAACAACATAATATCAACAACACACAGAGAATAATCACAGCCATGGAATTTGAATCAAAGCTTTCCTATTAATTCAATATCTGTACATGGGGATTCTTCACAAGTTCTCTGCTCTGCTCTCTTCTTGCTCTCAATGCTTGATTTCTAATCTTACAATGATATAAAGGAGGGTGCCTATATTCCGTTTGCCCTCTCGAAATCTACCACTATCAAATCTACAATGAATTCCTATCTAACAACATTAAAACCATTAAATGCCTTCCTATCTATAATACATTACAAGTGCGCTTCTTATGAATGCTTTCATTCAAATGGCGACGCAACAACTTTCCAAAGTATTTCAAAAAGATATGTGCTGGCGCTGTCCAGCTTTATGTTCTTTACTCCACGCGCTGGCTCGCTTGATGAAGTGTGAATGCTCCTGCATCATACTCCTCGGCTCAAAAGATTTCATGGGCTCTTGTCCATGAGCTCCTGCACAGTCTGCCCATGCTGCTGTATCACTGCCTCGGTTTCCCAGCTAGCATCCTCCACTGGGTGGTTCTTCCACTTCACCAGGTATTCAAAGTACTGCTTTCTCCTGGTCTTCCGGCCTACTCTTTTATCCAGTATGCACTCCATCTGAGGTTTCTGTGCAACTGGCAATTGTTTCTGCCACTGAACCACTGGTTCTTCAGTTCCAGTGTCTGCTTCTGCAGCCCTGTAGGGGTATAAATCCGAAATATTGAAAATCGGAGATATCCCGATGCCTTCTGGCAACTCAAGCTCATATGCATTTTCCCCGAATCTCTTCAGGATTTTACACGGCCCAATTTTCTTCATCTTGAGCTTGTTATATGTCCCCCTCGTGAACCTTTATTTCCTCAGGTGCGCCAGAACCATGTCCCCAACTTCAAACTGAAGCTGTCTCTTTCTCTGATCGGCTCTGCGCTTATACTCCTGATTCACCTTCTGCAGTTGCTGTCCCACCTGCGTATGAAGTTCTTGCATTGCTTTAGCGAACTCTTCAGCCCTCGCGCTACTAGTTTCAGCCTGTTCTGGCTCCCTGAGCTCAGAAACTCCTCTCGGCTGTGTCCCATACAAAATTTGGAACGGGCTCTTACCTGTACTCTGATTCACCGAATCATTGTACGCGAACTCTGCCTGTGGTAGGATCTGATCCCAACTGCTGTGGTGCTCTGCCACTAGGCTCCTCAATAAATCCCCTAAGCTTCTATTGACCACCTCGGTCTGTCCGTCTGTCTGCGGATGGTAAGCAGAACTGAATGCCAAGTCAGTCCCCAGCTTCTTCCATAGCGTCCTCCAAAAGTGACCTATGAACTTCGTGTCCCGATCTGAAACTATGCTCCTCGGCAGTCCATGCAATCGCACGATCTCTTTGAAAAACAAGTTCGCGATGTGGGTTGCATCGCTGGTCTTATGACACGGTACGAAATGTGCCATCTTCGAGAATCTGTCCACCACCACGAATATGGAATCAACTCCTTGTTGTGTTCTCGTCAAACCCAACACAAAGTCCATGCTAATGGCTTCCCATGGCCTCTCGGGTATGGGCAATGGCTGATAGAATCCTGTGTTCTGCTTTCGGCCCTTCGCATGTTGACATATTCGGCACCTGTCAACAAATTGCTTTACATCAGCGTGCAAGCCAGGCCAATAATAAGATTCCCTCAGCTTGGCGAATGTCTTGTCATGTCCAAAATGACCTGCTAAGCCTCCACTGTGCTTTTCCTTCACCAAATTCTCTCTCATAGAGCAATTCGGTATGCACAATTGATTGCCACGAAACAACAATCCATCCTGGATCAGGTAGTCAATCCACTGACTCCTATCCCTGAGAACTGGGTTCTCGGCTACCTCGTATGCCTCGCCAAAGTCTGCGTCACCTGCATACATATCTTTCAGATTCTCAAAACCCAAAGTTTGACCCTGAATTCCTGCAGCAATAAACATTTTCTGCTCAAGGCGTCAGCTACCTTGTTGGCAGTCCCTGAAATGTGCTTTATCACAAATGTAAAATTCTGCATGTATTCCAACCACTTTGCATGCTTCTGATTCAACTTCTCTTGCTGACTCACAAACTGTAACGCATGATTATCACTGTACAGAAAAAATTCCTTGGGTATGAGATAATGCCTCCACTTTTTCAATGCCTGTATAATGGCATAGAACTCCTTATCGTACGTGGAATATTTCAGCTTTGCATCATCCAACTTCTCGCTGTAATATGCCACAAGTCTGTCATCCTGACTCAAGACCCCTCCGACAGCATATCCGCTGGCATCACACTTCACTTGGAAGGTTTTCTGAAAATCTGGCAACACTAACACTGGTTGCTCAGTTATCTTTCGCTTCAACAAATTGAAGCTCCTTTCAGCCTCTGTTGTCCAATGGAAAACCTTATGTCTCTTTTTCACAGTGTCCATCATTGCGGCACTGATTCCACTAAAATTCCGAATGAATTTTCTGTAGAAGCTTGCCAATACATGGAAGCTCCTTACCTCAAAAACATTCCTTGGCGATGGTCAATTCCTGATTACGTTCACCTTCTCAGGATCCATCTTCAATTCATTTGCCGAGATTACAAAGCCCAAATAAATGAGTTCTCTCTGCATGAAGGAACACTTCTTCAAATTGATCAACAGCTTTTCCTGCTGCAGTCTTCTCATCACAATGGCCAAATGCCTCAAGTGTTCAGCCTTCGTTTTGCTGAAAATCAATATGTCGTCTAGATACACAACAACAAATTTGCCAATGAATTCCCGCAGGACTTCATTCATCAGCCGCATAAATGTGCTTGGCACATTTGTCAACCCAAACGGCATGACCAACCATTCGTACAAACCCTCGTTTGTTTTGAATGCCGTCTTCCATTCATCTCCCTCTCGCATCCGGATCTGATGGTATCCGCTCTTGAGATCTATCTTTGAAAAATAATTTGCCCCGCTCAAGCAATCCATCAAGTCATCCATTCTCGGCAGTGGAAACCTATACCTGATGGTGATCTTATTAATCGCCCTAGAGTCTGTACACATCCTCCAGCCTCCATCCTTCTTTGGACTCAGTACCGTTGGAACGACATAGAGACTCAGACTCTCTCTCACCAGTCCTTTGTCCAGCAGATCCTGTACCTGCCTCTTGACCTCCTCGTTCTCCTGAGGTGTCAACCTGTACACTGCCTTATTTGGTAAACTTGCTCCGGGTATGAGATCAATGTGGTGACTCACACTTCGCATCGGTGGCAACGAATGAGGTAGTTCATCTATGATGATATCAACGAACTCTCCCAACAGTTCCTGAATCTCGTCCGGCAAGTCATCCACTCTCGTGCTTGTTAGGACAATTCTCGGCTTCCTGACAACAAAGAATTGTGGATCTTCATTCTTCTCCAGCTCTGTGAGAAGCTCTTTCCCACTCATGAGAAGTATCGTGCTGCTCACCTCCGATTTTACTTCCTTATCTTTTATCGGCAGCAGTGTGTGTGAGTTCCCATCCTTTTCCAAGGTGTATGTGTTCATCCTCCCATCATGAACAACATTCCTATCATACTGCCACGATCTCCCCAATAATACATGACAGACATCCATGGGAATGACATCACACAGAATTTCATCCCTATATTCACCCGTCTTAAAATTAACCAAGCATTGTCTCGTAACACATACCTGGTGTCCTTTCTGCAGCCATGTCACTTTGTATGGACTTGGGTGCCTGTGCGTCTCCAGCGCCAATTTCTCCACCATCTCGGTTGAAACGAGATTATCGGTGCTTCCACTGTCCACGATGACCTTGCATTTCCAGCCCTTGGTCTTGCAAGTCGTCCTGAACAATCTGCATCTTTGAGCTGTGTCCTCCACCTCTTTCTCAGGTTTCAAGAGAACTTTATGCATTGTCAGTGACTTCCCACTTCCAGTATCTTCATCTTCAACATCACGCCTCTGCGCCTCAGTGATGTGAGCCTTTCCTCTGTCCATCTTCCTGTCTGGACAATCAATGGCTTTGTGTCCGTCTTTCCCACATGTAAAACATGTGATAATTCCTCCACGACCTTTTCCTCTACCTCGGGTACGAGGAAATGTGTTGGCATCAACATATCCTCCTTGCTGATCATCTTGCTGCCTCCTCGGCTCATAAATTTTCTGCCTCTGCTGTGAGGTTCCACCTCTTTCAGCTTTTCCCTGAGGCTTCTTCCACTCCTCCTTGGGTTTTTGTGTTCTCTCTTGGGAAATTGCTTTGCCTTTGGGCTGGCTTCTGCCTCGCCCTCGCTGTCCCTGCTTGCGGCTCAAATTCTCTTCGGCTTTGAGAGCCATCTGGTACGCATCCTCAACTGTTCGGATGGTGACCATGCTCAATTCATCCTGAATGTCATACCAAAGACCATTCAGGTATCTCGCCACCTTTTCGTCATCACTCTCCCGGTGACCCGCTTGAATATTGAGCCTGTAGAACTCCTCGGTGTACTCTTTCACCGTCATCAACTTTTGTCTCAGGTTCTACATGCGCCTGAACAGAGTGATCTGATAGTCTCTGGGGATGAATTTCTCTTTCATCTTAACGATCATCCTGTCCCAGCTCTTTATCTTCTGTTTTCCTTTGGAACGCCTGTCCGCCTGCAACTCGTCCCACCATAAGGCTGCATGTCCTTTAAATTTAGTGACAACATGCCTCACCTTCTTGTCCTCTTCGATATCTTCGTAATCGAAGTAGGTGTCGAGTGCTCGGATCCAATCCAACAACTCTTCTGCATCTAGGCTTCCCTCGTAAGCTGGAATGTCCATCCTCACCTTTGCGCTCATCCTGGCGATAGCCTTGATTAATCGCTCATTGGCTGCATCTTCTGCTGCAACTCCACCTTGCGGTACAACATCAGCTTCGCCTTCGGAGTCACTCAAATCTCCTGTATTTGTTGTGCGCCTCTGCGCTGCTTCCATATCTTCCATTCTAGCATGAAGATTTCGTATTTCCCTCTCCATTTCTATATTTTGTCCATGACTGCTTCTTTCCCTAGATAATTCTCTCTCCTTCTCTGGATTGGGTGATTGCCTACCTCTTCTTCGGGCATCCCTGTCCTCACGATCAGGAGACTGCCTTTCTCTTCTGGGCGGCATGGCAAAATCCTCTTCTCTCTGCTACCTGAACAAAGAGAACTTCCTAACCTTCTCTGATACCACTTGGTGCCAACCTGCCCTCGACGGTACGACCGCTCTCACCCAGGACCTTCTCTAACTCTGGCCCTAAGAGTCAAAGTACTCTTCCACTCCACTCGGGAGTCCACTACCCACAGTAAGCTCCTTCGGCGATCTCCCCTTCAGAAATCGGGAAATCGAAATTTGCGATCTCACGAATTCTGTGAGCGCAGTCACATGCAACTCAAAACCCCGAACCCCAATGGTCAGTGGGTCAACCCTTCCGTATCTCGGGGATTTCCCTATCGGGAAATCGACGATGGTAAAGCTATGGTTCGCTTACGCTGCAAAACACCGAACCCCGAACTCAGATAACACCTGTCCTCCACTAGCTCTGACGGTCCCACTCAGCCACGTCACTCCTCCGCTCGTGCGATCGGGGATCGCGGGATTGCGATTTCAACTGTCGCGAGTTCTTTGCATTGGGAAATCTCGAATGCCGAAACCCCGATTCTCCGGATTCGTGCCACCTGTCTCTACATTGATCGACGACTCTCGTCAATTCGGGAAATCGCGTTTCGCGATTTCACGAGGCATGAAACTATTACCCCGCCAAATTACGAACGCCGAAACCCCGAAGTCCGATGGGCTTTAATCCTCCTCGCCTGCGCTTACGGGTTATCTCCCTCGCAACTCTTTCACGATCCAACGATCCTCGGGACTTCGCGATTTCTTTCGGCAATTTCTGGCCGATGATTCCCCGCCTTGAAAACCTGCTTTGCTCCGAAGCTTCTTTGATTCAAATCTCACCCAGGTTTGTTCCCACAGTGTGTACGAGGAACTATCCCTCCTGAGCTTATTTCCTCTGCTTCTTTCAGGGGTTCTACGCACACCCTGATGCACGACCTCAACAACTCTCAAAGTGTTGATCACTTTGGACTAACAAGTGGATGCAGGATCCTAGAAAGAATTTTTTGCAGGTTCATCACTGTGATCCCAGTGTACAGTACATGAAAGGTTGGGGATCGTTTAAGAGAAAGAGAGGATTGACTCTTTGTTATTGTTGCAGAAGATTGGGACATCTTGCTAAGGAATGCCCTGGTAGAGGTCCTATTTGTCTTTGTTGTAAAGCTATTGGTCATGAGGTTTTGGATTGTCCTAGAATGATTGCTAAAGTTGAAAAGATGAATATGAGACAAGAAAACCATGAAGAAGGTCAAGAGACTAAGGATATGCTAGAACACCAGAAAGAATCATAGACTATATTATTGCATATGAAAAAAACCTTGAGTGATCACAGAGACATCAGTTTACCAGAGATCTTAAAAGAGAAGGAGTGCATAGAAATTATAATAGGAGACTTCAACATAGACTATGTTCTAGATGAGGAAACACAGAAGAATATCATGACATAAAGTACTTGGAAACTTTTGGGAAATCTTTCTATGATTCCTTCATTGGGAGGAATAAGATTGTTTAAAGGAAAGATGATAACCCTATGTGGAAGACTTACTCATGTACCTATGGTTGCTTATGGAGCATCGACGAAAGACGAATTTGAGGTCATTAAGTTTGTTGAGAACAAAACTCCTTTTTCACTTTTGTTAGGTAGGACCTGGATTGAGAAAGATCAGATCCGAAGGAAAGAAGAAGAGGAAGCTATAGAACAGAAAAAGAAAGAATTAAGGGATTTCATGGCTAGGAGAATAGCGCGCTTAATAGAAGAACATGAGGCCAAGTCGAAGCAACTAAGGGCTAGAGAACTAGCTGTCGAGGTTGAAAGAACACAAGAAGGCTTAAATAACCTGTCCATGCATGAGAGAAGAAAACCAACCCCTAAAGTAATAAGAGAAGAGGTATCCGACTTAAACCCTGTGAACGACCCCCAGTAGTGCGAAGTTACTATGTGTTACTAATGAAATTTCGTCCGCAAATGGTTACAAGAATTTAGCATTGTCAAACAGTTATGAGGTCATCCATGGACCTGAATTAACACAAAAGCATTCACAAAGGGTCAAAACTATACAACTAGTGCAAAAATTAAAGGGCGCTATGAAGACACTAGGTGTGCGTGCACATGTGCAAAACGGGAACGCATAAATAGCGCACATGTGCACGATGCACGACTGTTGTCGCAAAAAACCGTGCACCTGAGAAACAACGCATTTATGAGAGTGGTTGGCCTCCCACCCACTCCTGGTTCAGCTTCCAAGTTGATTTGACACTCAAATATGGACTGGATTTGACTGGGTGGCTGGCCAAAGACCTAGAAATTCCCTAATAGCTTCTTTACACACTACAAACTAGTTGGACAATAACTCAAAGGAATGCTATAAAAAGGCCATGGATACACTTCATTTTTCAAGGAATTCATAGCAAAGTTATGTTGCCATTATTCTCTTGAGGAATCTTCTATCCTTGCCAAGAGTATACTTGCATCATTGCATTGGGCAATCCATCTCACCCCTTGAGTGGATTATCAAAGAATTCTTTCACCATTTTCATTTTCATTTTCAAGAGTTGTAAGAAGAGCTTATTTGTGGGGATCCAAGAGCCCTCTCTTGGAGGAAGAAGGGACTCATAGTCCTCTTGCTTCTCGGTGTTTTCTTTCACTAATATCAGCCTTATCATTGGTGACATGGGTCTCATTGTTTCTTTTGTCCTTATGTTTATTAATTTAGTTGTTGTTTTATTTCTTAGTTTAATTCTTAGTTGTTCTTTTTATATTTCTTTCTCTAACCCTTTTTTTTGTAGATGTCATGCTTAGAAAACCCAACTAAGCTTGAAAGCACCTCTATTTTGCTCACTAAGGTGACAAAAGAGACGCAATAGATTGACGACTCCACCGGGGAAATGTATCAATTTCCTACCCCATTTGGGTTTTTCTAGCTCTTCTTTTGGTTTATTTAACTTGCAGGTGCATTAACCAGCCTAAGACGACCTGCCAATCATTCAATTCCAAGGTTAATTGAGAGAATTCCATCCGGAATTTTCATTCATGGCCGTGTGTCACCTGTGCGTGGATTTTTCAGCCCACATACGCGCATCGTGCGCACATGCGCTCAAGTCACAGTTCTGTTTTGCGCACGTGCGCTCATTAATTCTTTTCGGTCTGCGCACATGCGCTCTGTGCGCCTCTGTCTCCATTGAGACTCGCGCACTTGTGAAAAAAATTCACATTGTAAAGTTTTTGAGAAGTGGAGAAGGCCCTTAGCCTTCTTAAAAGTGATTTCAAGCATGTTTTAAAGCTGCACCACACTTAGTCCCCTCTTCATATGAAGGGGTTAGTCAAAACACATAGGCACTTAGGGGGTGAAAATCATCATTTCCTATTTTGCTTTCATTTTTGCCACTTGGATGGCTTGTTTTGACTCAAAATATAAGTTGGAAATCATTTTTTTTAATCACATTTAACTGCATTGGGGCTAGAAGTTGGATAACAATCGCTTAGTATGCTCTTCTCTCATGCCTCCAAGCGACCTTGAGAATCAAAAAAAGATTGTGAAACAATTTCATCTCCCTTAAGAAGATTAAAACTTTTAGGAGATGACAACAACCCTTCTTGGGACTCCTCTTAGTTTATTTCTTCAAACACATCTTAATATTGTAACGGGCCCATACATGCCCACGTGCTACAAAGATAGGATAGTGTTGAAATTTACTTTTTTAGATCAAATCACTAGGGAAGTTTAAAGGTTTTGTAATGGGCCCATACATGCCCACATGATCGCAATCTAGGATAGTTTCAAAGATTTTCTTATATTACATCACAATAGGGAGTTAAAGGAATAGTAACGGACCCACATGTCCATATGCTAGTTTCCCAGGGACTTTTGAATTACGCAAGGTTGTACCAAAGACACTTAGTTAATTAGGTAATCAACACTTGTAAGGACCAAACGAAGTCCACATGCAGCAAAGTGACACCTAATTCATTAAAAATTGGCACACTTTCACTCATTCACACACAAAAGTCACTTATCACTCACATAGCTTCTTCTTGAAACGTGGAGGTCAAAGTAAGTTTCCTCAAAAGGGATTCCGAAACACCCCACCCTTTTCTTGATGAAACTATCCAGTCCCATTTAAATTCAACGAGGTTGGTTCACACCCCCAACCTCTCAAAAAAACTACATCTAAATTTTTTCTAAAAACTCACTAAGTTTTCCTCCATAGGAGGTGCCAAAAGAATTTTTTTTAGTCTAGGTAGGATTTCGGGGATAGGCATCCAAATAACTCCCTGTTATCTGGTTCTCACATTGTCAAAACCATAAAAGTTGTCAAATAGGGAACTGGAAATCCTCCAAGTCAAGTGTTCCTAACACCATAAGCCAAGGAGATACATATGAAGGGTTGAAGGCCGAGTTCTGATTGTTTTGTGCGTCCCCCCTTAAGGCACCCACCTCTTGGACGGGATCTAGCCCGTGACCCATTTCTGAGGCCGAAAATCTAAATGCCGCATTTTGACCGAGGTACCTAGTAACCAAATTTTAGGACATCTACCCAGGTGGCAATTGTGGGCTGCAATTGCACCTTGATCGGATTTTGTGTGGCTATTGGGAAATATCACCAGCTCTTTCGGGATATGCCCCCTTTACCCCTCATTATAACCGATTGTTTCATCCTTCACTAGTTTCTCTTTCGGTGACTTTAGACCCCACTGTTGACTACTATTGGAAGGTCCAGTGCTATTTGAGAGGAAGGACGTTACGTCTTTTAGGACATGAGCATTTGTTTTCTTTGATTCCCCACGCGGACAAAACCCACTTATCCACATATGTATGATGCACTTCTGACTACATTTTGATTTGGATATATATATTGTGTAAAGTTTAAAATTTGCAACAAAGGCTCTTGTTTCTTTATTACTCTCACCATCATTTGCACACATTCACTCAGCTAGTTGGACATCATAGGGGACCCACAGAATCCCCGTCATTCCCAATGCTTGCTAAACCTCCCTCCTATCTTAGGGGGAGTGTCTGGTCTTGCCCACTCATCGGCACCACCTTCACACACTCCTGTGAGTGCTACTGTCTTAGGATCAACTTTTCTTGGTTCCACATTACTTGGGTCCACTTCCCAAGTCCCGCCGTCCACTTTCTCTCCTTTACACGGAAGCAGAGGACCAACTTCCTCTCAAGGGGGAAGTACCAACCCACCTAGCCCCCCTCAAGGGTCAGGTTCACAACACACTTACACCATGGCTGGAGCTAATCCTCCCCCCCCACTGCAGATTCCATATTTGGCCTTTCTTAACATACTAGATCTAAGAAAACTCACCAATGATCCTATATTGCATGACCCACATGGCCTGCAATGCCCACCAAACTACCTTCAGACATACCCAAGTTTGAAGGAAAGGCATGAGATGACCCTGCCAACCATGTCATGACTTTTCACCTATGGTGATCTTCCAACAACATTATGGATGATTCCATTAGACTGCGATTATTTCAATGAACACTCACTGGCCCATCAACCAAATGGTATGTAGATGAAAAATCAGGGTTCCATGTGACTTTCGAGTCCTTGGCCAAAGCATTTTTGACCTTCTTCCAATTACCAATTCGCCATGACAATGGTCTGGAACTACTCTCTAATTTCAAACAAACCTCAGCCACACATATCGCTGATCACAGTCATGAGTGGCGTAGGTGACGTAGTCTGTGCAAAGCAGAAACCACCAAACAACAATGTATTGATTGGTTTCTTAGATCACTTGTCTCTCTCTTCGGTAAGGATGTAGCTTCCACCTTCCCTCAATCAGAAGAATAATCCATCAGTAAGGCTCAACAATATGACCTCATTTATTCACAATCAGGATACTTATACACTGTACTTCCTGATCTCCCAAAACCTGTGCCGTTTGGCCAGGACAAACCTGGGTTGTCTCACTCAACAGACAGACTGATTGGTAATACCACTCACCATGGTCGACAACCCCAACAAACACCAATGTATTTAACACCTCAATACCCACTGGCATACGAGAGCACCTCTTATTACCCCCCAACCCTTATCAACAACCATACCCTGTTGCTATGCCTCCACACATCAGTGGGCCACCACCGACACCCCCCATACACCCACCTATTCAAATGAGTTCTGGTACCCCCTCTACCTCATATTATAGTACTAGCGAAAGCACCATGCCTTCCTATGTACCTTATGGATCGTTACCCCCACAGAATCCGTACTTTCCATTTCCTGGTCCCCCACAACCCATGGCTCCCCCACATCCTCATGCTGGGGTGAATTTTGTTCAACCCTCTCCCATTCAACAATATCAAAATTTTGAACAACTGAATACGGAAAATCCGACTCGCCTGTCGAACAATGCCAAAAATAAAGGAAGAAATAGGAACAACAAGAACCCAGGTCAAGGCGGGAATCAACCCCAGCAGAACCAACCTACTGGGGGCAACCAAAACCAAGGGAATTAGAAACCCCAGGGGGGAAATAACAATAGGCATCAAGGGAGAAATAACAATAATGTTACAACCAACTTCCCTTGTGCCCTTTGTGGTGAGTTCGGTCATTATACTCATCATTTCCCCCAAATCCCTGATTTTAAACGACTGAAAGACTCAGGCAGTTTACCAGCACCGCCTGCCCCTCAGCAGGGCCCACAACAATACGTGCAACAAACCCCCCCTGCCGTGCTGCAGAATCCTATTCCACACCAAGGTGTGATAAACACCCTATAGGACACACAACCTCCCCCACCTTAGGTGGGACAATACCTCAACCCAAACAATCTAGCAGATCGCACGATCCTCCTCACTAGCGAGGAAGGAATCCTTCTACAAACACGCAATCGTCAGTATCATGCACCCTCTGAGTCTCCTCCCATTTCTCTAGAGACAATGCCCGCACCAACGGGACCCCCGTTGGTGATCCCTCTCCCTAGCACAGAACCACCTCTTCGCATTCCTCACATTCCATTATGCAGGAATGTACACAACCCACAGGCTAGGGAAACTCATAATTATAGTTTGGTTGATGACTTAGCACAATCCTCAGCTTCCATGTCAGTCTTAGAAGTCCTTCAGACTTGTCCCACTCAAAGAAAATCATTACTTTCCACCTTGGGGGCAGTCGACCCCTCAAATACTCGACTCATTACATTTGATCTCGACAGCGGAGAACCTCGCCTTCCCTCCTTGATCGCTTTTCAAATCCCAGTCAAAATATGAAACATCACAGTTCATCGATGTATCATCGATGAAGGTGTATCTACATGCATTATGTCCAAATCTGTATGGAAGAAACTTGGTTCCCCCGAACTCATACCCTCTGCCATTACCTTACGAGCCTATGACGAACGACCATCATCTCCTGAAGGGCTCTTCCAAAATGTCCCCGTAGAACTCGGGGTAAGACTATTCTCATCGACATCGAAGTTATCAACGCCCCACTCGATTATAATATTCTGTTCGGTCGTAGCTACATGTACGCTATGAAGGCAGTTGCCTCGTCCATCTTTCGAACAATGATGTTCCCCCTCAACAGGAAGATCGTTACCATTGACCAAGTCTCACATTACGAGCCTAACCCTTCTGCCAACATCGATAACATTCTTCCTCTCATCCACACGAGTCATGATGCATACCCACTCATCCAAATGGGTCCCAGAATTTTCAAAGATCCATCATTATTAGGAACTTACCATGGAGCACCACCGCTCCTTCATCCTTCCAATCAAGTACTATGTGCCATATCATCTAACGGAACTGACATAGAGGATACCCTTCCTCCTAGGGAGGCTTCTATCATATCTGAGGTCCCACCAGTCGCAAAAATCCCCCCTCACGAGCCTCCTGCGAACTTGTCGACCCCGCCAGTCCATGATTTCACCCCTCCCCAAGGCCATATCCCAGTTTGGGAGATAGTTCCCCAAGCCATCACTCAAATCCCCTTCTTTTACGCTCCACCTGGCGTCGAAGCTTTCCAAGTAGCCACCACGCTTACCCTCCCTAATATGGTGTTATAAATTCTAGTTTGGTATTTACATCCACCCGAGATGGTCCCTCGACCATCCCTTCCCCCCCAAACGGAAGGAATCCCAATGACGATTCCCATACTCACTCCCACCATACCCTCTACACCCCCACTCACTACCCCCCCTACCCCAGCTGGGGGCAGGAGAAACAAGAAGGATCCCACAACCCCACTTCCTCCGTGCATCCAACCTCCTTGTGCGCTATGTGAGAAAGATGGACACCAAACCAACAACTGCCCATCTCTACCAGAGTTACAGAATTTGATTCCACTCAATCAAACTCACTCAACACTCGCCACTATATCTAGTACTGCCGCAACCACCCCTCATTCATGTAGTAAAGGGTTTCGAACCAAATTTGCTTGCGCTATATGTTCATAATATGGCCATTATACCCACCATTTCCTAGCATTGCCATGCTTTCGACAGACATTAGCCGCAGTACGCCAAAGTTTCCAGAGCGAACCCAGTCCAGCTACATCATCCCTACCAAAAATCACTGACATCCATTATGTCACAACTTCAGTCAATGAACGTATGAGATGCCCGTGCTCTCTATGTGAATCCTTAGATCATTTTACATACCAGTGTCCTATGATCCTTGAATACAGGCAACGCCAATTGACCCTGCTTCAAAGACCCACAGAATCGATAGTTGACCTTACCTCGTCACTAAATATTCTTCACGTCATTTCTCCCGAACTCGAGACCCTTCCAATGCCTCCATGGTTGGATGACTTATCTGAGGATTCACCCCCCAATCCCCCCAACTCTCCCGCTCATTTCCCTACGGAAATTTTACATCCAACTACCACAGGTACTCCTCAGTACTTCGATATTTGGTTTATGTCGAGCGAACCATCGCAATTTCCTTGCGTCGTTCCCCCTACTTCTTCATCACCAGGGGGCAACCACACGACAACAGTCACCGATATAACTCTTCATGACCCCTTGCATTCCCGCATATTCCACTATGACGAGGAAATACTATAAGAGTTAAACAACCCTGACTACCCATGGGATGCGCTACACCACCACGCACTCTTCTTTCCATAGGAAGCCTCCACGCCTCCTAACCAACACCCCATATACGCGGTCGAAACCAAGGATTTTATCCCATCAGGACATATTGACTGGTTCAATAACCCCATTCCCGCCCTTGATGCTTTTGAAGAAGGCAACATGGCCAACATTTCCTCGACCATCAAAATCGACATTTCCATAAAAAATGGCATCATCGAAGAAATCACCATTGGAGCCGCTTGCACTCCTCAAGAAATCACCCCCTATAAAACCCTCTATCATCGAACATTGCATCGACACCTAGCCCAGCATTACACCCATTCGTCAAAAACAACAAAAACTACACCCTTCCAAAGCAGCGGCCATCAAAGCTAAGATTGACAAATTACGCGCTGCCGGGTTCATCTACCCCATCGCCTATACATCATGGGTTTCCAAACCTGTACCTGTTAACAAAAAACAGGGCACTATCCGCGTCTACACAGACTTTCGTGATCTCAATCACGCATGTCCCAAAGAATACTTTCCAACGCCTTTCATCGATCAAATTATCGACGACTGTGCAGGCCACGAGGCTATATCCTTCATGGACGGTTTCTCTAGTTATAATCAAATTCAAATTCACCCAGCCGATTAGTACAAAACCGCGTTCACTACTCCTTCAGGTACTTTTGCATATCGTGTCATGCCTTTTGGCTTAAAGAATGATGGCACAACTTTCCAATGGGCTATGACATACATTTTTCACGATCTGGCCCATATCATCCTCACATACTTGGACGACCTCATAGCTCGATCCAAGAAACGCACCCAACATCTTGATGATTTATGGATCATCTTCCAACGGTGTCGTCAGTAAAACATCCACTTGAATCCCCTCAAGTGTGTATTCTGCGTCACCGCGGGGCACCTCCTCGGATTCATCGTTTCCCAAAGTGGTATTACCATGGATCCCCTCAAAGTCCAAGCTATCATTGAAATTCCACCTCCCAAGAATTTACGTCAACTCCAAAGCCTACAAGGCAAGGCTAACTTTCTACGACGATTTGTCCCAGACTACGCCATTCGCACACATGGTTTCCTTCGCTTACTACGTCATGACATCCCATTTCACTGGGATGAACATGCCCAACAGTCATTTGACGATCTTAAAACGACGCTCTCCAATGCCCCTTTAATTAGTGCACCTGATTACAATCGTGACTATATCCTCTACATATCAACATCAGTTGTTTCAGTAGCAGGAGTTCTCGTTCAACTAGGTGATGACAATCGTGAGCATGTCATTTATTACGTTAGTAAAAACCTCTCAGGGCCACCCTTGAAGTATAAACACGAAGATAAACTAGCTCTTGCAGTCGTCCTCGCAGTCCAGAAATTGCGTCACTACATTCTGCTTCGCACAACTAAGGTTGTAGCAGATTCCAACCCTATGCAATACTTGCTCAGTCGTCAGCAAAATAACAACACATTTGCTCGATGGATCGTTATCCTCCAGGAGTACGATCTTGAATTCTCAACACCCAAGAGCAAGAAATCCTTGTTCTGGCCGAACTTGTCACGACCCTCCCCTCTGACACAACTAGTGCTCCCGTCAATACCGACTTTCCCAACGAACACCTGTTTTACATCACTTCGGATGATCCTTGGTACGATGACCTCCTCGTCTACCTCCGAACTCAAAATTTCTATAACCACCTTTCATGAGATGATCGTCGTCACATTCGCCACCAGGCCCCCCACTACCTCCTCATCAGAGACATCTTATACCGGCGAGGGGTCGACACCATTCTTCGTCGATGCCTGACCATTGACGAGGCTGATAGAGTCTTGAACGACTGCCACAACGACACATGTGGGCACCATCTTTCGGGAATATCCACTGCTCAGAAGATTATCCGAGCAGGTTACTTTTGGCCTACCTTGTTTCACGATTGCACTCACGCCGTTAAACGATGTGAGAAGTGTCAGCTTTACGCCAATAAAGCCCGAGCACCACTTACTCTTCTTCAGCCAGTCATCACTGCCGACCCTTTTTGTAAATGGGGCATCGAATTCATGATCTGTAATCCCCCCTTCAGCGATGGACACAAATACACTTTTGTCACAGTCGATTACTTCACCAAATGGGCTGAAGCTATGCCCACCTTCAACAATACCGCTGACACCGCAGTGCGTTGTTTCTTTAACCATGTCATATATCGCTTTGGGGTACCACTCCAAGTTGTTTCCAATCACAGGAAACACTTCGAGAATGAGATTTTCGTCGAACTCTCATCTCGGTTAGTATTCTCCCACGAGTTTGCCTCACCATATTACCCTCAGTCTAACGGACAGGTCGAAGTAGTTAACAAGGTCCTCAAGACCATCTTACATTGCACAGTTAATAAACATAAGACCAATTGGAATCATATGTTATTTTCCGTGCTATGGGATTACTATACGGCTGTGAAAACAACTACTGGTTTCACACCATTTCATCTAGTCCATGGGGTTGAGGCCACTCTTCCCATCAAGTGTGAAATTCCCACCTTACGCACCGCAATTGAGCTATTACCCGACACTACTATGATGGAGCAACGCTTGCTGAACTTAGAGTCCCTGGATGAAGATCGTCGATCTTCATTACAGAACAATGAGGCAGCTAAAAAATGATCAAAGGTTACCTTTGATCGACATGTCAACCTTCGCTCATTTCACGAAGGCGACCTCGTCCTTGCTTACGATATCGCTCACGATACCTTTGGTCATGGAAAATTCGAGTCACTAAGGCATGGCCCCTACATCATCCAACATTGCCTCACCAAAGGTGCATACATCCTGGCCTCTCTTGAAGGCCTCTCTCTTAAAGAACCCGTCAATGGGTTATACTTAAAGAAATTTTATGCTTAAACGTAGTCATTCTACTTTAGGTTATTTATTTTATAGTGTTTTTAATCTTTTTTCCATCCCTCATGTCTAAACTATCATTTGTGCTATTGACATATGCTTCCTCCACTGACCTACCACATCAGTTACGTCGACGACGCCAGCTGTTGGACACAAAATCTCGCTTCGGCCGCTTGGGCTCTCTACACCCCCTCACATGAAATGCTCCATTTGAGCGACATATGTTTGGGTTCAGCAACCAACAACCAAGCCGAATACACTGCCGTCATTGACCTCTTGGCCGATGCCCAACATCATCGTATTCATCACCTTAGCGTCTTTCTTGACTCTCAACTAGTCGTTCTCCAGCTCAAAAATGTGTACCGCGTACGCAATCCTTGCCTCTTTCGCAAATACCTGTAGGTTAGACTTTTATCTCGACATTTTGATTCCATTACATTTACACATATTCCAAGACAATTGAATCAAATTACAGATAACTTAGCTAATATTGTGTTAGACTGGCATATATCACATCAAGCTACCTCTACACATATATAAACACATCAACAACCTGTCACAACATATATAGATTAAACATCATCAACACAAAACACATGTAAACACCACATAGATCTCAATATGTATACTCATGTATATATAAACGGTCCACAGTGCCATCCAAATGTTTACCTACAAAAATACAAGTATCCGCAGTCCAATGAAGCACCTCGGTACAAAATGGGCTCACCAGCCTATATACCAAAATACAAAAATACATAGAGCACCCCTCAAGGTGCCTCTAGAGCACCACCTCCTGCGCCTCCCTCAGGTGGTGGTCCCCCACCCACTACTGGTCCCTCCTGACTAGGAGGTAACCGTCCAGTCATAGCAGCACCTGCTACTGCTGCTCATCGTACCACAACCCACCATGGCAGCGGAATCCCCACACACTGCTCCAGGATGCCCTCATCCTGGATACAAGACCACATGCCCTTAGGCACGCCTTGTAGCACCGCCTCCAGGCGACGGTGTATGTCCTCAAAATATTCTCCGGCATCCACCCGAGGAGCATGTGATGGCTTGGCACCAGGGTCATCAAACCGGTGTCTCCTCGCTGCTCTCTCAGGATCAGTTGGTCTCTCCTCGACGTCCTCACGCTGACGTCTCTCTCCAACCCGCGGCCTTCCCCGCGGTGGTCTCTCTGGCTCCTGGCGAGCCGACACCCTCAACAACTCCACCTCGCCCCCGTGAGGTGCCACATCTACACATACACACAAGCAACATATAATATCAACATCTATATCATATACATATGTCATGCTATCTCAAAAAACATATATATAAAACTCATCAACATACCTCGACGGTCAAAAACCTCCCCTGGAGGTAACACCATGTCTGTATCCTCCCGGAAACCAACACCAGCATATGGGAACTGTAAAATCACCTGCGACATTTGTTGCCACACCTGTGCCGCCTCAACAGTAAAGAGGTAGCCGCCCTCACCACCACTGTGGCAAAGAAAAACAATTGACCACCGCTTTAGTCGCGACTCTCGCGCCCTAGGCACACCCAATAAAATCCTAGGACGCAACATAGGCACCCTCTCCAAAAACCAGACCACTAGGATGGACTCAAAGACAAACTCTCCTGTATCCGTGGATCGACAGTGGTCCAACTGCCCTACCATCCTGGCATGCAGGGTAAGCTTCCAGGCAAAGTGCTCATCGGCCAGTACCCTCTCCATCACACACAACTGCCCACCACTGATCCCCTGCGTCGCAATAGACCCATACACTCTCACAATCATCGCTACTATACAACGATGCGCTAGAGCATCCATCGCCCCAATGCTCACAACAGTGCCAGGCATAAAGTTCACCCCCGAACAGTACCTCCGACCCACTGTCACTAGCGCCACATCCCTCGGTAACACTGGCTCCGTCGGTAGGGGCGTTCCCCGAAACGGGAGCCCAGTCAAAAAGTATACGTCCTCCACCGCAGTGAAGGCAATCTTCTCTCCCCACACTATGAAACAATGCAGGTCTGGACTCCACATCCGGATAAGGAATTGCAGGAGATACTCCTGCGCCTGTATCAATGGGCACTCAAAGAACTTCAGCAACCCACAGGCTGCCAAAGTAGCACGTACCCCGACTCCTCAATAGCCACGGCGTCTCTCAGCTGGGACCAATCCCGCTCTCGCCAACCAACGGGCATCGTGCAAGATGATCGCCTGCAGCCACATAAAACAGTCCTAAGCTATCCAAATGGACCATAAACAAAATTAAAAAGATAATTTTTACACCCGTCAACCTTGCCTCCAAGGCGTGGCTGTTTAAACCACAAGCGCGCACCCATGTGCACCTGTTCACTCCACAGGCGTGCACGTGTGCGCGCCTGTCCATCCTTCAGGAACGCACGAGTGTGCTCCTGCTCAGCATACAGGGGCACCTTCATGCACCCCTGTCATAGACACAGACGCGCATTAAAGCACGCCTGTCCAATACATAACCACGCACATAGTGCGCGCCTTTGTCCCCCTTACCGACACCCTCATGCGTGCCTATCCGGTGGGCAGGCGCGCACTTGTGTGCGCATACTTCTGGATCGCCCGTGCATGTGGGGGCCCACATCCATAAAACCCCCTATACGGCCCTCCGTATAGCCCTTGCCCAAAAATGGAAACCCTACTTCTATGCAAGATGATCAGACTACTAACTTGAAGCTCACTAGTCCTCGATCGGATGCCTCATTCTCCTAGAATCTCCAAATCTCCTCTGAATACTTCTCGTCCAGTCACTATAGCAGCAAGTACAAATGAGGTGGTAATGTGGGCCCTACAACTATATATAGGCCTTTTCGCCAAACTTCCACTCACCATTCCGGGAGCTCCGAGTGTCCATTTCTCAATCCGTCTTCAGCCATGGGATCAACATCTTGTCATCTACATCACCACAGTCACTGGGCCTCTTTTCATCCTAAGCCCCTAGGATGCCATTTTTTCATACCCCGACCAGGTATGCATGCGCATATTCAAAATTATCAAATAAATGCTCGTATGTTCGATTCTCTTCAGATATTGTTCACGTCGGGTATTTTGGTTTCATGTGTGTAGGTACTTGGTCATCATACATCAACGCAACCCCTTCAGGTAGACACTCAGCACTGGCATGTAGTCATTCCCTTTGACTCTCACTAACATCTCCAGTCACATCCTCTGACATTTGCCTCTAGGATCCCCATTTCCGGCTCTGCAGTACCGACACCTCCATTTGCATTTTCGGTACTGTCACCCGGTAGCACACCCCCCCACATGAGTTGTCCCATTCATAGCACCCTTTTTCACATTGACACTCATGCTATTTTTCAACCCTATTAGGGATGGGAGTCCCAATAGTCTTCCATTATGTCGTGAATCAGCCACATACTCATTCTCCTCATTTTGCTAGCTTTCCCACCGGACTCCCAGATTATCTCTTCAAGGTTCTATTTTTGACTGCACCTTTGCAGTATCATGAACCCTCCATTTAATCCACAATCAGTTTTCCCATCTACAAATTTCCCTTCATTTCACCTACCTCATACAAAAACCCACCCATGGGGCCCCCACCCTCCACCAGTTCTCCAAGCAAATTGTGCCCTCCCGGGCCAACCATGTTACATTGGGGCACCCGTTTCTGTATTTGTACACTTATCCTAAAGTATTCTTTATTTTTTATACAAATGCCTTTGTTTCCAGCATTTACATTACCTTTTTGTCGTCACCTTTGGTGACCTTCTTCCCTTTTTGGCCAACGCAACCCATGTCACCCTTGGTTGGGGCACTACTTATCATCTACCCTTGACAACATCGTCCATATATTCAGAGTATCCCACAGGCCACTTACCTCTGCCCTCTGAGTTTGTTCACTTTGTCCCGCCTTTGGCACAACTTATCCCCTGTCTTGTTGTCCCCTTGACACTCGACCATGTTGAACAGTTGCAACCACTCTTACCTCACATATACCCCAACCAAGGGTAGTCTTGAGTCTTCCTACATCTCGACTTCGTCCATGTACCTCTTCCAAATTCCTCAACTCACCTAGTAGATTTCACGAAGCCCTTTGCTTCTAGGAGTCGTGTCCCCCTTTTGTCGACATCAACACAGTTTTCCAGAAGGGCGACAATATCTTGATTCTCATTACCTATCCAATGAGAGATCTTAGACGGTACAGGGAGAACCACAATTGCTCCCTACGGTCATTGACCCCCATAACATTCGACGTCAACACTTTCTCATGTTACGGTGGGTCTTAGTTTGCATCTATTGCAGTTCGTTCTTATACTGGCCGAAGACCTCTGAACTTGGCTAGGCTATCACTGCCTACAGAATCCGCGATCCTTTTTACAGATCTCACTGCCTACTGTTCAGAGTATGTTCCTCCGAAGAATTGTCTTCTGCCTTTATTATGACCACCCTTGAGGGCACTGCATTTTTCTACATCAACACTTCATTCCTCTTTTTGAGTTACATGACACGAGCATGGGGCATGCCTGCCTCGTTTGTACACAGTTTATTTTTTTTACACACCTTATGGAAGGTTGGGTTCTACAGGTTCCCTTCTCCCTCCAACGACACACTCTTGATAATCTCACTATTGCTCTTTCTTACAACAACACTCTCAGTAGAAGAAACATTGATGGATTTCGGCTATACGTATGCTCCTAACCTCATCCATTAGGGGGCATCTGTTATCACTGAAATTTTGTCCGCAAATGGTTACAAGAATTCAACATCGTCAAATAGTTATGAGGTCATCCATGGACCTGAATGAACACAAAAGCATTCACAAAGGGTCAAAACTATACAACTAGTGCAAAAATTAAAGGGCGCTATGAAGACATTGGGCACGCGCACACATGCAAAAAACAGGAACGCAGAAATCACGCACATGCTCACGATGCACGACTATTGTCACAAAAATCTGTGTACCTGAGAAATGACGCATTTATGAGAGTGGTCGGCCTCCCACCCACTTCTGGTTCAGCATCCAAGTTGACTTGACACTCAAATCTGGACTGGATTCGACTGGGTGGCTGGTCAAAGACCTAGAAATGCCCTAATTAGCCTCTTTGCACACTACAAACTAGTTGGACAATAACTCAAAGGAATGCTATAAAAAGGCCATGGATACACTTCATTTTTCAAGGAATTCATAGCAAAGTTATGCTGCCATTATTCTCTTGAGGAATATTTTATCCTTGCCAAGAGTATACTTGCATCATTGCATTGGGCAATCCATCTCACCCCTTGAGTGGATTAGCAAAGAATTCTTTCACCATTTTCATTTTCATTTTCAAGAGTTGTAAGAAGAGCTTATTTGTGGGGGTCCAAGAGCCCTCCCTTGGAGGAAGAAGGGAATCATAGTCCTCTTGCTTCTTGGTGTTTTCTTTCACTAATATCAGCCTTATCATTGGTGACATGGGTCTCATTGTTTCTTTTGTCCTTATGTCCCTATGTTTATTAATTTAGTTGTTGTTTTATTTCTTAGTTTATTTCTTAGTTGTTCTTTTTATATTTCTTTCTCTAACCCTTTTCCTTGCAGCTGTCCTGCTTAGCAAACCCAACTAAGCTTGAAAAAACCTTTATTTTGCTCACTAAGGCGACGAAAGATGCGCAACACTATGCTAAGAGAATATAAGAATAAAAATTGAAAGAGGGATCCAACGACTCAGATCACATGAAAGAAGGCCAAAAATCTCAGCAAAAAGAAAGCAAAGCTAGAAAAATTGCACAAGGTTCCAGTGAAGACTTCACAGGAAGCAGGCTTGCAGAAATTGAACCACGTCAGAATAGCAGAACAACGCAGACTGGCACTTCTCCATGGTGAAACTACATGACTATTGGAGGCATCCCGATTGTTAGAAAGACGCTCCAGAACGGTTAGAAACACAGTTGTTGCCGGAAATATCACCATTGGACCGTTGGGACCGTGCCACAATGGATGGATTGAGGCATTCCTGCCCGTTTGAGGAATCCGTTATGAATTTGTCTATTTGATCCGTTGAATGTATCACCAGAGAAACTTTTTCAAATTGTGATTATCCAAGCCCAGAGAGAACTGATTGTTATCACGCTGTGCTTATTGAGACCTCACCACCCATTTTTCTTACTTGAGTTTTTTTCTGCCTACCCTAGATATCTGATCCCAAGCGTGCAAGTTGGGCAACCGTAGTGCAGTAGAGAAGTCCATGGAGGAGATCCTGATAGACCTTATGGATGAGAAGGTCATGTTTGAAGGAGTACATGCCTCATTGACAAGAGTATTGCAAACATCCCCCTCGACTGCACGTTGTTCTGGGCCATCACAAACCATGAAGGAGAAAAGAAGCAAGCACCGTGACGAACTGGTGAACACGAAGCTCATCCCGTTGGTCTTGCTTGACTACATCCTGCCTCTGGATGGCATGGTTAGTCGTGATAGCGTTCCGAGAGATTTCGAGTGCACCCTCATCACTGCGTACCTCCCGAAGGGGATATGCACAGTGGGAACACAACTAGGACTGATCCTTGATCTTAAGATCAATGACTTTAACCTGGGAGACAGGAAGAATTATGCGTTGCTCGCACCACATAAGTACTTGAAAAAGACAATAGGGAAGAAGCCAAAGATAGTACCCCAACCATGGACTAAGGAGGTCGCGAGGTACACCATCCTTAGCGTCATGAAGCTACCCCACTTTGACAGACATTAGGAGGTTAACGCGTGTGTTAAAATCCTCCTTTCGTGCTACCATGGAGGTTATCTATGGATAGACAGGAGTGTGACTGTGGATCCGACACTGATCCACATGATCACTGGATTAAGCATGCAGGGACCAGACCCTCAGGAATTATACCCAGGAAAGGCTGTAGTTCACACCCTAGTGTAGCAAATTAAGGACACCTATGATGATGTGGAGAAGGGGAAGAGGGGATACAAGGTATCCTCCATCTAAGATGGCACAATGTGCCTAGCTTGCCAATTGATTTCTGGTAAGCTTGTCAGGAAGAACATACCAACGCAAGTCACGGGGTTTGTCATCAACCTCATAGAAAAATGCATTGAAGGGATGCATATGAATTGGACGAGCTACCTCGTTAACCAGTTGGAGCAGGTTTGTTGTGAAGAACAGGACCAGGGCTACGAGTTTCACTTCAGCTGATTGCTGATTCTCGTTGCCTTTGTCAGTTGGGAGATGCTAGAGGGAGCAACCTTCCTTGACGTTGAGCCGTCTGAACCCATGGCCGCGAGGTTCACTACCCTGTGGTATTCGAGCGACATGGAGAACCAATGGCAGTCAAATGCGGTTTTCCACACCTATTACTTGCAGCTAAAGACGACCATTAAATCCTTCCCTTGCATGACGTAGAATACACTCCATAGGTTTAGGCCACTTGCGAAGTTCCATGCAGACAGAAACTTCATATATATCACTGCACACGGGGATGAACACAAGGAAGAGTCGTAGTCCTATTACAAACTGACGAAGGAAGATATGGAGGAAATAACCAAGGAATGGCCTGCGAAATTTCCATAACCAGGGAATGTCCTGCAAAATTCCTTTCACTAGTTGAACAGACAGAGCTCTCCGACCCCAACCTCATCGGAAGTCCTTTAGTCACCCGAGAATAATACGATGGACCAAGCAGCTCTAAGAAGACAACTAAGAAGGAAGATGTGCAGGAAATAAACAACGCATCAGAGAAAACTACATCTGATTCACCTAGAGGAGGAGGAAACGATGAAGTAAACCAAGAGGTGGAAGGGGAAGAAGACAAGCAAGAAAAGGGTGAAGTGACACCGCTTAAGGATCCCCTTACAGAGGCCGAGACATCAAATAAAAGAAATCTTTCTCTGAAGAAACCTTCAACGCGGAAGAAGTCACGAGCCAATAAGCCCCAGTTACAGATCGTGCTCATAGTGGATGATATTGACCTCATCATTACAACTGTAGCATACACTTAGGAGGATATTTTGCAATGAAACGAAGAAAAGAAGGAAACGATGTATGACAGGATCGAGGAAGAGCTGAAAGGGGTATAGCAAGCCCTCTATTCAAGCCCCGCAGTGTCTACAATGCCATCGTCATCAGAAGGTATATAAGTGGGAGATGAGCTTGCCCAACTACGCAAATTAGCAGATGCGACAGAGGCTTGCCTTCGATGAGTACAGGAAGAAAAGGAATAGGCCACAGAGGCTTTCAAGCAAGCAAAGGAGGAAGCCTTAGAGAAACGTTGGGTTGCGCAGCAAGAGAAATATGACCTTCGAGCAAAGTTGGAAGAGGACAGAGAGCAGATTTAGAGAGAAAAAGACAAGATGCCCGCATAACAGATTGGGGTTATAGAAGTAGTAACTAGAGCACTTCGCTCTGTGCCGGGCCTGACACAAATGGAAGAAGAGACAACTGAGAGCCAAGTGGGAAATCTCTCTGAAGCCATTCAACAACTTCAAGTGAGAGTAGCAGAGCTAGAACTACAAGCAGTACCGAGCACTCCGCAAGAAGTGTGAGTTCAGGGAGAATAAACTACCAGGGGCACAGTAGAAATAATCAGGTTGTTGGCCTTGGAATGTAATCAAATCAGTGAGCGAAATGCGGAGACCTATGAGCGCCTTGAAGATGAACCAGAGCTGAGAATATTGGAGGCACAACTCAAGGAGGTGAAGCAACATGCATTGACAGTGCAAGCACAATTGAAGCTGATTACCACAGTGGAGAAGATGAAAAGGTCGCAGGAGTAGCGTGTAGTTCAAGAACAGGTCATTGCCATTCAGAGTAGAGTTATGGAGGCAACACAACGACTCCAGTCAGTGCAGGATGAATCCTGCACACTTTTTGAAGAGATCGAGGGATAAGGTGCACAACTGGAATAGGTGGTCACCACGGTGGAACAATGCTTGTGTTAAGGTCCTAACCTGCACATAGGTAGATCAATGTATTCGGATGTAATAAACGTCAATATTAATAAGGCCTTTCAATAAAATAGAATAAGGTGGATGTAAGAAGACCTAATAGAAGCTTCCGCTTCTAGAAGGATCTTCCTCTAGATGCTTCTCTTAATAGACATATTTAGTATAAATAAGAGGCGAGGGTATGAGAACCCTAGCTTGGAGATTATTGTAACAAAGCGCTGCTCGACTGGAGGTTGCCCCCTCGAAGAGGCCTGTGAACATTGCTATCTGAATCAAAGTGCTATTTCTGTTTCTATTTAGTATATCATTTCTGTTTATTGTGAAGATTATGCTGGATATTTTACTGTCATTCTGTCATTTCTAGCATTTCATTTATGTTTTGCATATTTTATATATCTGGTATCTTGCAAGTGGTATCAGAGCACTTTCCTTTGCAGAAATTGTGGGTATTTTTTTTTCTTCAGGGTAGAGATGTATTTCGGCGTCTTTAAGCCACATAGATCTGTCGTTACGCGCATAAACCCGCGGTTGAGGGATTCATACACGCAGGAAATACAAGTGGTTCTTAAGCGCACATCTGTTGACCACCCTTGTAACCCCTGTTGGTACCCCTTCGAGTGGTAGCGCATCAGACAACACCT